>JWJB01000945.1:0-11186 GCA_000812895.1 Rutstroemia sydowiana | reverse complement strand
TTACCGTATACGAGGGAAGGAAAATGCGGGGTTTTAAGAACATGCAAATGTGTGGTGAGAGCTTTTCCGGAGAGAAAATAAGGGGAATAGAATTTATTTAATTTGAAAATTGAGGATGTCTTTTTGATTGAGGTTGGTGAATCGTCATGCTACTATGCAAATTTATTTTCTTGGATGTGATGTGCTATTATTTTAGTTTAAGATATATGGATACTGTAAGTAGGTAATGAGCGGGACGAGTCATGCTGTGTGCGGCCGCTTAGGAGTAGGTTATAGTTGTAGGAATTCGAAAGCAGCCGTCCAAAATCCATCTCAACCAATCTATACTTTCAAGTTCCATCATAGATTATATGGATATCTAAACCCGATAAATTAACAAGAAAAATACCTAATAAATGCTAGATCTATTCTCTTTCTAAATATCTATTTATTATCTCGATTAGGTAGGAAAAAGCTTGCTGGATAGCAAAGCAATGTGGAATCCTGTACGGCACTTCGTACTTGGTAGATAATACTTGTAAGTAAGTACATAGATATATATAACGAATTAAAACCTCCTAATACCAGTGCATTATAACTATCAAATGCACCGGTGGTTCAGTGGTAAAATACACAGTTAGTCTATAGAAGAAATTTTCTAAATTTCAGATATCCATAAATATATCCATAAATTTGTGGATGTTTTCAAATTTAAGTAAATTCTCCACTGCTTCACACCGCTGATTGACATGTAAATTTATGAAATTTAAAGAATTTCATAAAGATTCATTCATATTCATAAATTTATAAGATTTATAAATATTCATGATTCAACATCCAATCTAAAAAAAATCCCATTCGGCGCAGGGGTTTTTCTGTTGAGCCACCATCGAGGTGGCCGTTCGATAACAGTTTTTTGCTATTTTCTTTTTGGTCCATGTTTACTATAAGGAGGCACTTTTCTCATACAGTATACTGATACCTGGCACGGTTATTTAGCTAATCAGCACTTACTTATATTACTATAGTATACCTACACTGCGGGATGGAAGTATTTGTCTTAATAGCCTTAAGCGCCACCGCCGCCGGCGCCTGCTGGTGGTGCCGGTGGGCCGACGATGTTAAGAGCAGCAGCAATAGCCAAAAGAACTGCGTTCATCTGAATCCTCGCTACTCCATATATGGCCATTTGATGCATTCTATGATCACGACAAGTATTCGTACCGGGCTCTCTCGTCCTATTCGAACATCTCCCTACTGATTTTTTTTTCGCAACCACACATCGTAAACTTGGGTCAGGACCACCAACCGGTCTTCGATATAATGTTATTACCTCTCTTACAGTAACTGTTGGATGGATTCTATCATCATGTTGTGGAATCACTTGTCGAACCATAGGTAAAGATAGTATATCTACTGCATGCTGATTAAATCTATGTTGGTAACATGTATTGGTTCCTTGATCCATGGCTTCGTGTGTACAGCGGTAGTTGGGTCGGTTTCGTGATTGACAAACACATAGTACTTTTACTCCGTTGTTACATCGGAGGAGTAATTGCGCTGGTGTTACCTGATGCCATACAGGCTGTAGTCTAGCCCAAACAGGTGGTGGTCCATACAAACTTGGAAATGGTGGTCCGGCCGCTCCTCCACCGGGCGGTCCTCCACCAGGCGGTCCATTCCCATTATTGTTACCATTCCCATCATTGTTACCATCTCCATCATTGTTACCATCCCCATCATTGTTACCATCCCCATCATTGTTACCGTCTGAGGAGGGATCAGGACTTGGCGAAGGAAGATGAATAGATGGTGAAGGAGGAGGAGGAGGAGAATCCCGTTCTGTGAAAAAGTTAGAATTTCAACTCTCGGCTATAAGATATGAACGATGACCTTGCGAACCCGGATTACTTGCACAATCACATCCCCTCCCCAGCGGACCCGGATTACCTGCACAATAACATCCCCCTATAAAAATTAGATGATTCATCAAAAGTCTGGGTGAAACTTACGCTCTACCCTATCTTCTGGATTATCGGGTCGTGGAAAATGAGCACTGGAATCATTTAGCGATCCCATCATCTTTAATATATCTATACTAGTAGCAACTTACTCCCAAGCGGTAGTCATCTCAACAACCTTTTCAGCATCTCTGCCCCAAATATCGTGCACAATCAATGAAATCGTAGGAAGATTATCTCTTCGATTTTGATAAAGAGCAGCATCGGGACCCTCGTTTACTGGAGCCATATACTCACGTATAACTTGTACTATTCTACGAGGCCAATAAGGATATGCCTCAAGATGATCATTCGGGATAGGAAGTTCATCTTGTCCATACCAAAAAGTTTGTACCGCTACAGAATGAATGTTATCGTCATCAATTGCTATTTGTAATAATAATCGTATCAAGTTTTCGATCTGTCGATATTGAAATCGGTGGCTTGGCATTTGGCAACCACGTGGAGGAATCCTTGGATTCATAAATATAACTCCATGATTAACATGTTGTAGGTTCCCGCGGGGTCCCAATCGTAATGTATTAACTGCTAGTCGTCCGGCCACGGATAGATTGTTTACATTGTCCTGTCCGTATAAAGCTATCCATCGATCTTGTTCGGTACGTAATGCCATACGATTTGCTTGAAGTCGATCATCAACCACAAGACCAATTGCATCGCATTCATGATGAAATATATCTGAAGTTATTAATCGAAAAGTAAAAGCACCATCCTCGTATCGACGATGCTCGATTTCATTTGCATTCAATGCGGGTGCCTGAGCCATACTGGCTAGTATATAAATTTGTGATAGATATTGATTCAGTTCAGGATTATTTTTATAACAGCAAAATAAAAACAATGAAATAATGAAGATAAAGAACCTGAGGAATACTGACATTGTGACTGAATGCAGATGTCAATTTAGTTAGTTTCTTATATAGACAAAGAGAAGGTTTATACGCTGGCTAAATTATACATTGCGCCTTTGTTAATAAGATAATTCCATTCATCTATCAAAGTTGTAAACTAAGAGGAGAGAAATATGGCTTGCATATTATTTTTACATTAACCTTAGAACTATTGATGTTTGTGAAGAATTAGGTACTTGTGCACTTGCATGAATTACTTACGAAGAACTACAGTACATACTGTATCTATCTATCAAGTTGATAGCCTTGAGCTACTACTCGAATAGTCCCCATTCTTCATAGTAACAAAAACCTCCCCCCAAACCATCCCATACAAACACAATATCCCATCCCATCCCACATCTCCTAACTTCCAAATTATCACTTCCTTTCCAATTAATCATACATACGCACGCTTTACCCATACGCACAATCACAACAAACCCAATACACATCCACCACACAATTCCCCACCCCCTCAACTCCCAACAATACCAAACAACTGACTCTCATCCCCCGCCTCACAATCCGTAGGTCCTAATCTCCCCGTTGACGCATCACCCACAAGACAAGTCGCATTATTTGCATTTAATGGTGCTAGTAGAATATTGGTTTGGCCTGTGGTGAAGGGAAAGAGTTGGGAATTTGTTATTGTGCCGCCTGAGGGTGGGTTTGTTAGTTTTGTGTTGTTTCGGGATACAAATAGGAGATCGGGATAAACTTGAAATAAGGAAATACATACCACCATCTGCTCTTCCTCCACATGAAAACATAATAACCGTATCTCCGGCTGGCCTCCTCGGATCAAAATTCAAACATCCTTGCGTCTAATCACCACATCATTAGCCCTCACAATCCAACCCATAATCAATCATCTCTCCGGAAAAAGAAACCCAACTCACCAAAGAACTAACAATCAAAACCCCTCCCTCAACATCATCATGTACACCCTTCACAACAATATCCCATTTCTGCCCCTCACTCCCATCACAACTTTTCACAAACACCGGAATCAAATTCTCTCGAAAATCTCCCGCGCTAGCATCGATATCTAAACATGCACCATTTGCATCTTGAATTGTTGTGGATGAGAAGGCTTTCGTAGCTGTGCTGTCTATGGGATTTGCTTCTGCGGCTGCGGAGGGGTCGAGTATACCGCCTGCGCGGGAAACGGCTAGCGTTGTGGGTGTGGTTGGGTTTGTGGTTGGGTTTGTGGCTGTTAGGGTTGGTAGCGAGGGGGTGGTTATTGCACCTGTTTCCGTGGATATTGGAATGATTGAGGGGGCGGTTAATACCGATGTCGGTATTGATACTATGATTGCCGTTGAAGTCGGAGCAGAAGAATTCAAAAAAGGAGCCAAAGTAGAAGCGGAGGAATCCCCAGCAATAACAGCAGAAGCAGAACCGAAAGTAAAAATCTGCCCAGCATCGGAATCACTACAATCCGCTTGATCGAGAAAGTTTTGCGTATTGATTGTGAGACATGTAGATGGAGAGTTGTAGGGAGAGAGATTTAGAGGACCGGTGGAGTTGAAGGGGAAGAGTTGAGAATTTGTAGTTGCGCCGCCTTGAGGGGGGTTAGTTCAGTGTTTGGAATTGTGTTGAGGTTGGATTGTTTGATGAATAATGAGGAGGGGTGGCTCGATGAGTGAGGTTAAGGTACTAGGATTAGGGCCTTGAATACATACCACCATCCGCCCTCCCCCCACACGAAAACATAATAACCGTATTTCCCGCCTGTCTTCTCGGATCAAAATTCATACAAGCTTGTGTCTATTCCATTTCATCAGTCAGTCAACCCCGTAACTCCCTCTCACAAATTCTTTAACACCCATCCCATCATATCCATCACAAAATGCAAACCCACTCACAAGCGTATTAACAACCAACATACTCCCCGCCACATCATTATGTTTCCCACTCGTAATAACATCCCACAATTGACCCACACTACCATTACAAGGCGCTGCTTTGATTGGCGTTAGATTGGCTCTGAAATCGCCGGATAATTCGTCTACGGTGAGACATTGGTTTGATGAGGTCTGGGTTTTGTTAGTTTTTTGGGTTTTCATATTTTGGATTTTGTTGATGTATCGGAAACATGGATAGGTATGAAATAGATAGAGAACCATGGATATACTTGAATGTAGAATGACTTGATAGGGAACTGGAAATCTGTACTATACTATACATACCACAATAGAAATAGAAGAATAAGCTCTACTAGCCGTCTCATCCCTCTCTTGCGCTTCTGCAAATGCGGTTGGATCTAAGGCTGCTACTGTTCTTTTGCCTGATACTGGAGATGCTGATACAGATCCTATAATACCTAATAGCAAAATCGAGATCGAGACTGAAGATGGGAGATGCATTATGAGGTTGTGAACTTTCTTGAAGTACTGTTGATAGGTGTTTGTTGGGTATTGTGGTGAGATGAGAAAACTATTCTCGTGGTATGGAGATTGTGAAGGAATGAGATGAAGACTGTCCAGCAGATGCAGAATGGATAGATTGATTGAATAAATGAATGGATGAGATTGTATTCAGAGGAAGGAAGAATCGAATAAAATGAATGAACGATAGGTAATACCAAGCAAGCAAGCAAGCAAGTCGAAAGAAAGAAAGACAGACAAACAAGAAATCGCAATGAAGTATTCCAATTCATCCCAAATCAAAAGCGAAAGAAAGGAAGATAGGTAGGATATAAATCCCAAAAACCTACATACCTATCACCTACATCAGCAAGCCAAACATACTCAGCAGCCACAACAGAACTATACACAACTTCTCCTCCCATCCGTTTCACCACATAATCCGAAAACCCCCTATTGAATTAAATTACCATACTTTTCCAAGCATAAAAACAAAATAAACCAGAATATGAACAGAGCACAACATAAGGAGTACAGATATACCTACCTATTTACCATGAACATACTCCGTACCTGCGCCAAGCTTCAGTACCTACCCCTCCAATCTATTCAACACAGTAGTTACACAGTAGAGTAAATAAGCGCCCAACCCATCAAAATCTGTCATACAGTACAACCACCTAAAACCCGGCCGAAACTTCGAAACGTTGCGGATATCAGCCACATTAACACGATACTAAAATCAGAGCATAATATCCAATGATTACCATTCCATTTCAATCCCTTACATCGTCTTGTCGTATTCGCTTGATACTGGTAGGTATGATCGGACGAACTATCTGATCTTTTAGATAAAGTAACCTTATATTATATATCATTTGAAGCCAATCGAATTAATTCCATTCGCGTTGAAAGGATATTTAATCAGATTAAACCATCATATTCCTCTCTCTCACTAACCTTTTCCAATATCAATATCAATGCTTTATACGAGTACCCCATACCACATACGCTACTTTTTAATATACCCCTCGGGCCTCATCCACAACCAAAAAATCGCGTGAAGCAAAAGTCTGAAGCAGGAAAGAAAATAGTTCTATGGACCAACTTGCCAGCTTACTTATCCCCAAACCCCAAATCCCGAATCCCAAATCCCAATCCCCAATCCCCATCTCTACTATTATACATACCTGCATACCTGGTACCCTCCATAACATGCACAACAATCATGCGCCACAAACAACTTTGCAGTAAACTGCCACCCACCCACTCACTCCTCAAAACAAAAAACACAAGCGGCTAATCAGTACGAAGTACTACAGTACAGTACCGATAATGAATCCTAACCGCCCTGACTCAACCCCTAAGCCCTCCCTTTCAGGATTTTGAACTAATAGTAATCTGCTTCCATTATATTTCATTCTATTATATAATATTTATATGTAATTCAAATTTCTACCAAACAATCAAATATTAAATCTATTTCGAGCTTCGATTTAAATTAAAACCTTGGAGGATAGAAGAGAAGAGGAGGGGAGATGGAGCAAAACTTACTCACCAGCCCATTCCAATACGAGAATTACCTCAAACAGAACAATGGAACTAAAACTAATATAGTACCTCCCAGAACAATCCCATAGACTAAACAATTTCTTTCTTCTTTCTTCTTTATCACCACTGCAGTAAACCCTTCCTTCCCCCCTGCCACTCGTAACACAAGCCACAAACCACAAATCTCACCCCTGAAACAAAACACAAGCAGCTAATAATGCTAACCGCCCTCCATCTCAACATCTATAGGACATCTACTTTAGCATGATAGGATGGTATTCCATCCAATATAACCATTAGTACAAGAAAGTTCTACAACATCAATTTTCCGCACTTAACTTTTAACCTCATGATGTTTAGGCCATTTCGATCCAACCTATTCCATGTCGCTGCAGGCAGGTAAATTACTAGATACAGATACAGTAATGGACCTTGAATTAAAGGTAGATATCATGAATATCCATCTTCATCTCCTGAACAATGAACATTCTGATACACGTACAAGTGCTCCGGTATGACAACATAAACGCTTACGTCCACTTCACATCTTATTCTACACCGACAAATCAAAAGTAAGAAATCAACTCAGTTTTCAAATTCACGATACAGTAACACAAATAATCATCATTATAAATAGTATGTATTCATGAATCATTCATCAATCAAAGACTTTGGTATTTTTTAACATATCCCTAGCGCCTCTAATGCACATATCTATTTAATCTTCATCCCAGTTCTATATTCGTTAGCTATCGCACAAAGATACATATCAAAATGGATTCAACTTACAGGATTGGGTCCTGGAGGTTTAGGTCCACCAGCTTGTCGTGCCACAATAATTTGATCGACTGACAAAACTGTTCTTGCAGCTTCGGTTGCAAGTTTAATGGCCCAGCTCTTGGCGATCATGAGATCTAAGATACCTTCCTTCTTTGCGTCGAGGGTACCGGTTTCGTTTTCGTTCTTTTGGTTGTTAGTATGAAGAAGGTACAGAAGTACGGATTACTTACCTCGATATCAACACCAGTGGTCCAGTTATCATGCTTGTGGTGAGCAGTGTAAAGTCTACTTAATACCTCTGTAGCATCAAGACCAGCACTTTCCGCCAAGGTTCTTGGAATAACTTCAAAAGCTTCACCGAACTTTCGGATAGAGTATTGAGCTAAACCTGGAGTCTTATCACCAAATGCTTGTATCCGCTCAACCAACTGGATTTCTGTAGCTCCAGCACCAGGTACAAGTCTTGGATCTCTGGTAATGGCCTTGACTACGTTAACTCCATCATCGACAGCTCGCTCGATATCATCAAGATGGTTCATGGTAGCTCCACGTAGAACAAGGGTGGCTGTTCTTGTGGTTTCGTTCTCTTGTCTGAAGACTGTGACTCTGTCTCCACCAATTTCGAGTGTTTCCACAATATCCACATTTCCCATCTCATCTGGCATAGGTGCTCCCAATCTTGCTAATGGTGTGGCACCAACAACTCTACATAGACGTCTGAGTTCGAATTTGCTGAGAATGCGGATAACTAAAATGCCATATCTGTTGAGGTAATGCATTGCGAGTTCACCGACGGTAGAACCAGCAACCACTACTCTCATACCGGAATCGTGAAGTTCCTTAATTGCAACTTCCAACTGGTTTTCCTCTCCCTTTGTAAAGTCGAGCATCTCCTTGGCGTTGTGTAATAAAACGGTACCTTTCGTTTCGGTTTGGCTGATATCGATTGGGCATGAAAATACACCAACTTTTGCTCTTGAAGCTTTCTTGACTGATCCATCTGGCTCACGACCGAAAACCATACCCTTGACCACCTTGCTCTGTTCTAAGCTACCTCCCAAAATCTTAACAACTCGGATATTGTCAACATTGAAGCCGAGTGGGTTCTTTGGAAGAACAGCCAAAACAGCCTCTGCAACCATATTTGCCAAAAACTCCTCATTACCATTTTGTTTGCTTGCAATAACAGTTTTGATAGCCTTGCTGAGTTCAACTTGTGATCGCATATCCTCAACCTTATCCACTACCAAATTCTCCAACTCTTCTAATGCAAACTTTTGTGCTCTTTCGTAACCAGTAACTATATCACTAGTTTTCAAACCCATTCTTAATAGATCTTCAGCTTTTCTTAAAAGTTCTCCTGCCAACACAATAACTAAGTTTGTAGCATCTCCCATCTCAGCTTCTTGTTGTTGACTTGCCATGACGACAAGTTTTGCTGCGGGGTGTACAACATCGAGTTCTCGAAGAATGGTAGCAGCGTCTGAGGTGAGGATCATCTTCTGCAGATGGTTGATAACGATTTTATTTCGGCCATATGGTCCTAAAGAAGTCTGGACTGTTGAAGCAATAGTTCGGCAAGCATCGATGTTGCGGACAACAGCTCCATCTTCAGATTCATAGCTTCAAGACAAAGTTAGTTAGATATTCTATGGAAAAAAAGATGAATAAAAGCTTCATACTTTTGATAACCTTGCTTGAATAAGCCAGAATTTGGCGCATTTGGAATATTAAGAGACATATTGCAAGATATTTTCAAAAAATATAATCTCTTATGTGGTTGATATTCTGATCTGCTGCCTTTTTAGAAAAAAAGTCGCGTTCTCCCACTTCAATTTTTCGATGGATGGACGCAAACGCGGGACAAGAACTTTGAAATTCTATAAGGCTTAAAGTAATAAGGTATCAACTTATTTTTAAACTTTTATTCGGATTAATTTGATCCGACTTCCGAAGAAACCTTGGAATAGCTTCATATGGGTATTTGGTATTGCGTAAAGGGAAGGGATTTAAATATGTACCAACTTAAGGCCTTTAATTTTAAAACAAACCAACCTACAACAATAATGTGAATGAAGTCGTCGTCGCAAGATTTCAACTTATCATCAAACAAAGGATCTTTCTATAAATCTGCACAATATAAGGTATTTATATTTATTTATTGATAAATTTCTATCCAATGTCTTATAAATTAAGTATCATACAGTAAACTGACCTTTGCGTCTTTTAGCTATCACAAGAACTTTTCACCAGTCCAATTTAGCGCCAACAACTTCATTTTAATCTGTGCATCTCGGGGATTCCTTCCTCCAAAATACAATCTTTCAATCAATTTATCCACCAAAGCGCATTTTTCCCTAATAATTACAAGATTTCTCAAGGGATACATCAATATTTATTGGAATAACATCCAACGTCATCCATCAAAGATAATATAACGACGAGTATCTCACCATCAAGATGGCATCCAATGGTGTATCAAAAAACCCACCAACATTACCTCCATCAGTCGAAGAATCCTACAAGCGCAAATGTATTCAACTCAAAACTCGTATGAAGACAGTCGAAGAAGCCAACGACGCGGCGCGTCTCCGTCTTGCACGAATGCAACGCTCCATTGATAAGATGCGACTAGAGCGAGCATTTCTCCTCGAGCAACTCGCCAAACGCACCAGCACCAATGTAGAGGATTCAGAAGGATCGCCCAGTCCCCCTCCCACAGTACGTTCTCGTTCCCCGTCACCATTACAATTACAATTGCCATCCAAGCCCACAGTTGTCACCCAACTCGTCACAACCTCAGGCTAATACATAATTTTCGTCACCACAGCCATCAGAGAAACCCCTGCGCACTAAACGAGGCCATCGCAAACCTTCTTTCCTAAATACCATGGGCGACCCCTCGATTCCATCTCTTCTCCCCGGTTCACTTCCCGGTCCCGCTCTGGGTATCTCTCCTACCTCATCCGCTTTCTCACATCATACCCACCCCGAAACTACGAATCATCCCGAACAAACACACCACTTCTCGAATTTCCAAATCCCCTTGACCGCACCCTTCGCACAGCTATCAAGAGGAGCAGTACAAGCCCTTTCACCAGCCGGCCATTCCGCATCTATATCTCCTGCGCCTTATCACACGGCTCCGCCTCCACGTCCCAAATCGGGATTCGAATGCTATTGTATGGAGTTGCGGTCAATTCTTACGGTCGCACATCGTCATGAAATTAAAGCAGGCACATATGATATTGAGCGTGCATTAGCGAAAGGTTGGCACGAAATGAATGAAGGTGATAGGGCACAATATGAACAAAAGTATAAGAAAATGATGGGGACGAGTGGAACCATGAGCGAGAGAAAAGGACGAAGTAGGGATGACGATGGAGATGATGTAGATGTGGATGTAGAAATGGGAGATAGTGGAGTCGAGGATGGAAATGGGGATGCGACGATAACTGGTAGTAGTGGTGGTTTCACGGCCGTTAATAGATTTTAGTTGGGGTTTTATTTTATTTATTTCTTCCTTTCTTTCTTTCTTTTCATCGCAGAGCAGAAGCGGAACACAATACAATACAACACAACACAACACAGCA
>JWJB01000942.1:0-11496 GCA_000812895.1 Rutstroemia sydowiana | reverse complement strand
GTCTTGACTCATAACTTCTTTCGGTCTTTCTGCCATGATGTTTTCCATTTGTGGAAATTGTGGCTGCTCGACCACTACCGACGTTCCTTCTTATCAAAATCTCTCGGTTCGGAATATGTAGCACCACTTTCATGGCCTATTACTTCCTGTCCCTCTTGCTACTCATAGTCAATATACGAGATCCGTGGTGGCGGCTATAATAGTATGTATAATAGGAATAGGTACAGGTATATTTGATTGGCCTGGCCTTTTACTGTAGGGAAAGAACAATGTAGAGCGTCGCACTTGTATCACGTGACAAGAAAAATGCGAAGGTCGCTAGTTCAATTCTGGCAATGGGCATAATTTATATTTGAAATTTATTTTTTGGAGATTTTTATATTTTTATATTTTAATAATTGTGTTGTATTCTTTGTTTTTTTTTGAAAAGGTTTGATTTCTTGTTGATTGTACTTACTGACTTGTTCCGGCTTAGTATAAATTACGAATTACGGAATACCGATTGCTTATATTCCGCAAGGTTAATTTATAATTAGTTTTGTGGGTCTTATATTGTTGCGAATTCCTCTACTCCGTACAATCCATTCTTGAATAATGTATGGAATATATCAGGTTACAACCTTGAACATTACCATGTTTTTCTATATCTACTTTCCTGTACGATATTCAAAGATGCTACGTAACCATTATACATATGTATCGATATAGGATTGCGGCTGAACTCCGTCTAGTTCTGTTGTTACCCCCCGTCTTCGTTCCTTCAGCCATACAAGCTGAGAATACTTCCTTGGTTTGCTCTTTATGACTTTTTCTATATTATTGAAAAATCCAACAGGACGAGAACATTATAATTCATGGGGAATATCACCCATTCAGATTGGATGAATAGTCAAAATATAGTACTGAAGTCAAAACCTTTAGATACTAATATTTATTAGTTTATTAGAGTCGCGGGGTACCGATGCTGTGAGATCCTGAAACTTACTCGTCTCTCTCACATCTGCAACATTACGGGTATCTACCTCCGTATGTTTGATGGACGCCAAAGATACAGCCAGATGAGATTCCTTCTAGGCTGATTCATTCAAGTCCTAATGAGGTCCTCCACTATTATTGCCATGGTCAATGCGTCCGAAGAATCCCAGCCCCCGATTTAGCAGTTAGTTGTCGGTCCGGCCAAACATACCCTATCACAGTCACCAATTCGGCCCTGGGGTAGACTTGGCAGGCCATAATGATTGTACGGGCATACAATATTACTTGTTGCGTATAGTATGATTCTAATAATGGAGTGAATTGTGGACGGTGGGGGATCCTCCCGTTTCCGATGCCGCAAAAACGCAGGGTTTAGATCCATCTTGTACGGCTGATGTCAGAATATGCTGAGTGGTCTTTCAATTGCACTTAAACATGACCAGATATATTTTGAGGACATGCAATTGCCTCTTCTATGACTTTCATGGCGCAAACACTTTGTGAAGTTTGTAAAAAGTTCGACATTCGCAGGCTTCTCTTGGAATCCGTTGCGCAAGAAACAACTTCAGTACAAGGAGCGTTGACTGGTTATTTAGAGATCGATCTGCTAGTGCGACCGGGCTTACCAGAATTCTACAAACATCATGGTACTATAGCTGCTCTCAAAGCAGCCGCGTTGTCGGAGTGTCAGTTCTGTAATTTGATACTACGGACAAGGGCATCAAAAGAACAAGATGCTGCTGTCGATGATGCGCTTGACGCGGTTGGTCAAGGTGCGTAATCGTGTTTGGTTTTAATGCAATTTCCGTTCATTCTCAATATGCTTGTCAAGCTACTTTTTTTCATCTGTGTACAAACAGGAATTGCATTTATTGAATGACATTCGGACATGGTATCGAGAAAATTCACAAGCATACCTCCAAAACTTCCTATGGACAAACGCTGACACCCAGTTTCTGAATACAGGCCAAATATTCATTGGTACTGGAAGCTGCAGTGTTGCGAAACGCGAGAGCCCATATATTATGATCTCTCAAAGGCCAGAAAATAGTACACCAAGGATACTGTGCAACCTTGAAGCGTACGGATTAATGGGTAAGCCCTCACTCAACATCGTTGAATGTAAGTGTTAATATCTCAAAAGGCAACAAAGCGCGTAAAGAATGCTCCTACCTTGGAAGATCTGTAGCCAGCCGTTCTGATGAGTCGGCATGCTACACGTTGGGAAACGAATGGCTCCAGGAATGCATACACAATCACAAAGATTGTGGTCCTTTGACATCATTTCGGAGTCCTACTCGTGTCATCAATGTTGGATCTAAATTACCTTTCTTAGACATTAACTCCAATCGTGGTAATTGTACATGGGCCGCCCTGAGCTATCAATGGGGTGGTTGCGGCGATTTTATATTGACAACACAAACATTTGAAAGACTCGCATCAGGCGTTCCTTTGGAAGAATTTCCCTCAACTCTACGAGATGGTATCTCAGTCGCCAGAGAGCTTAACATAACTTATCTTTGGATTGATGCTCTTTGCATATTACAGGATAGCTCAGATGACTGGAAGGCCGAGGCGGCAAGAATGAGAGACGTATATGCAGGCGCTGTAGTAACCATCGTAGCTGCGAATTCCTTGTCAACTGCGGCCGGAATACACTCGGCCCGGTCTTTGGAAAGCAATGGTGAAGCAAAATGCCATTTGCCATGGTTGGATGGGGAAAGTGTTTTCCTTCGTCCGGCATCCCAAATCTCCCGCCGTGCGGCAAGCTCAAGTCCTTGGTTTACTCGTGGATGGACATTTCAGGAAGGAATGCTATCCCCACGAGTGTTATCTTATGGCAGAGATCAAATGACGTGGGAATGCGCCTACCACTCGCTGGATGAAAGTGGCCATATTAGCCTCCTAGAGCAAAACTACGATAGCAAGGACCTGTTGCACAAACTTCGAAAAAGCAGCCGTAACAAATTTAGTCTTGCATCCCAAATGCTCAATCTAAAATTACATATTCATCTTTCGGAGCTCTGTAACGCGCAAGTCAGGTTTGGCTTTCGTCCTAGATACCAGGTGTTGGCCGGACAATTTATGCAATCTACATGGGGCATTGATCCGTATATAAGATGGGCTGACGTAGTATCCATGTTTTCTATGCGAAAATTTACAGTTGCTACGGATATATTACCAGCGCTTTCGGGGATTGCACAAGAGTTTGCTACAATCACTAAAGATACCTACTGTGCTGGGCTTTGGAAAACATACATGCTTCCGGGTTTAATGTGGCGGAGGCTATTGTTGAATAAACCTGCCAGAGACTACCCAACTGAATTCACATGGTTCTCGCATGTTGATTGGAAGAAGCCCGAAGAATACAAAGCACCTTCCTGGTCATGGGCGAGTATTCATGCAGGCAGGGTAACGCTTCCTGTATATACAACAGTCGATGCACCACTGCATAGTATGGCTGCTGTAATCGGTCTCGACCTTCAATCATCAGGTGGTGGCTCCTTTGGTGCGCTAAAGCCTGGCAGTGCCATAATCATGAAAGGGTGTTTCTTTCCCATCCACAATATCGCCGAGAACTACTGGCGATTCTCCAACCCACCAATACCACACACAGCATACCTAGCAAACAGCAGTAAGCTTAAATCTCTATACACTGGTGTGTGGCCCTCCCTCCAAGATTATATCCAGGCCACTCTGAACGCAGGCTTCAACGAGAGTTTCGAGTTCGAACAACAACATATTTCACATCCCAACCAAACGTTTGGTGCCTTCCTGCTGGTGTATACAGAAGGTCTGGTGAACGACAATAACACGTATATTGTTGGCGGAACACTTGACTTTCTGCTCGTAGAATCGACGGGATTGGAAAGCGAATATCGGCGCATTGGGGCTATACATCTTGAAAAGCCGGCAGTATTTGCAGATCCGAAAGGTAACGGGGATAACTTGCTACAAGAATTCGGGTCTATGGCTGAGGCGAAGAAGGCGCTGGCAAGAGGTGAGTTTACGTGGTCAACGAGTACGGGTACGGAGGAAGATAGAATGGAGAGAAAGGTTTGGGCGGAGGTGCCGAAAAATATGCCGAAAGCGAGGATGATCCGTCTGGTTTAGTGGCTTAATCATGCTCGAGTTCAAATCTCTCAAGTGTTGCACGAGACTTAGACACAGGCGGAATCTTTCGCTCGTTCAATAGGAGCCATGTATTTTATGTTTGTAAATGGCCCCTGAATTAGATATGTGATATCTCCGGTGAATTGTTTCTTTTTGGGAAAGGGCGGAAATGATGCAGGACCTGGAGGTCCAGTCAGAGTATCTAATATAGACGTCTTGACTCATAACTTCTTTCGGTCTTTCTGCCATGATGTTTTCCATTTGTGGAAATTGTGGCTGCTCGACCACTACCGACGTTCCTTCTTATCAAAATCTCTCGGTTCGGAATATGTAGCACCACTTTCATGGCCTATTACTTCCTGTCCCTCTTGCTACTCATAGTCAATATACGAGATCCGTGGTGGCGGCTATAATAGTATGTATAATAGGAATAGGTACAGGTATATTTGATTGGCCTGGCCTTTTACTGTAGGGAAAGAACAATCTTTGATATAGTACTAAGCATCTGAAATTACTCGCCGTCCGCTGATAGGTATACCTTTTATATAATTAGTACTAAGATGGGGGCGGGTCTCAATCCCATTATTTGTGGGGCTACTTCTGTACGAGTTGCCGGTAATACAACTCCACTAATTTCCAACCATGGTACCGGTGTCCCATTGTAACCTCATCATACGATTAGAAGAAAAGGGCGGCTGAATTCAATAGCGTCAAACTTTTCAATTTGATATATATCGCTCTCAAAACTTCCTGAATACATTTAAACAGTACAAGATGTAACAATTAACGCCTCATTCTAATGAGTTAAATGTCAATTTGCTGACGATATACATTCATTCTAGAACTTGGCGGTTGGTACTGATGCATCCTGCAGCAATACAATGGCCAAATTCTCTCCTGCTTCACCACCCGGGAATCATTTATCTCTACTGAAACAAAAGGATTCTTTTATTAGCAGTCGCAAACGCTTTACAGACACTTGGATTGATGCAATGCTCATCCATGCTAAATCGCATGTGTTGATGATCCATAGGCTTGGCGTTATTCTAAGTACAGTACTGTACACCATACATCTTGATCAAGTCATGGTTTTGGGTGCTACGATTTGTTTAGTTTAGTTTGTGCCTACATATACAACCTATTGAGAGATGCGCAACTATCCTACCGACCTTGGTCTACTCGGAGAGTCGGGGCACAAGTTTTGTGCTCCTTGTGGTGAACCAGGGTGGTTCACCAGCCAAGGTTGGCCCCAGAAACCATTGGTTTTATGTGTATACATTCGAGAACTTTGAATCCAAGTTCTTAACATACTACTACTACTATGGGCCCGCCTCTATCTAGTATATCATCACTCATTGTTTTTGACCCTCAGCAGAGAAACTATCCAAACTACCAGCTAATACTTGAATTAGCTACCTGCGCTGCATATAATGAACTAAATCCATATCAAGATTTCCTACATCGATATTTATGCAGACTTATTTACATTACACTCATTCTTTTATTTGTTGGTTTATGAAATGCCGTTATGCAGAAGGTAGGGGTAGACTACTTTTGAGGGACCTAGTTTGTGCAGCCGGCTTATGCAAAGGATTGCATGCTTGCAAGTTTATTACTGCATTAAACAATCTGATCTCACTGTTGGATACCAGTCCAAACCGGAGAATAAGCAGATAAATAAGCAACCCTTCCATCTTCCATTCTTCTCAAGCCAAAAAATGTTGGTGAATGTTGACTTCCTAATTTGAAATTTCACAATACAATAAAGCTTACGAATTTAGGATACTATGTGACTTTTACTATAAAGACACACTTGTGGTGTGGTGACTCGCTCTTAGTTGTGTTGAATTGCAATGTTGATGCCGTGGTATGAATGATTTATCGGGCAAGCATCGGCCAAAGAATTCGCTACGGCTCCAACCAACCAACATATCCATGACCCATCACACCATTTGGATTGTGCCAACAGCGCTTCTGCCCGCCAGCCTGGCCTGTATCTATATTTATCAAAATGACGCAGGGCTGAATGACTGAGTGACTGAGTCATTACTCTGCCAAGGGCGTCACTGGCCGATGCTCTGGTCTGGTTGTATTTGAAACTATATACTGCATACTGATTGACTGAATTACGGACTGTGGGCGTCTAGGGCTACCATCTGGGCTTCAATCCATGTCTAGCAAGGCAATACAGTGCTGAGTGACGGTGTCACCGATTGTGGCAAGGGCTTCTCTGGACGCCGTTTGGGCCTGTATCTAATTGTGTAAACATCTTCTGACTGTGCCTGGGCTGTTGTTGGAAAAGTTGTACTGATTAAGTGGGAATAAATGCTGGTACAAATGGTATATAAGTTGCTTGCACACCCATCATAATACAATCAGTATCCATTCCAGAATCACTTTCACAATACCAAATCTCCTACCTCAACTACCATTGATCAACCAGTCAAATTACTTAGATTTTACCCTGCATTCAGAAACAAACTTAGTTCAAAACCTTCTCCCTTCATTTCTACGCTCCCACCCTACGAAAAATTCCCAGAACATCCTACCCAAGCCTATCACTTTCCAACAAAATCGTTACTACTCCCAACATGTCATCATCTAGTCAACATGCCTCATCATCTCGAGCATCACCACCGGCAATCGGAAGACCTGCCTCACGAACCGGAAGAGCTTCCTCACGCTCCAAGTCCCCCCCCACATCCCGCACCCGCAACGTATCTTTCTCGCCCTTTCGACAAGATAAGGGCAGAATTATACGCGGTTATGAGCTTCATACTAAGCATCGCGACCTCAGAGAATTCAATTGTTCTAAAGAGGAATTCATGCTTAAGGAAGGAGTTGTGGCTAAAGCTAAGGCAGAAGGTTATGCTCCACAGAGTTCAACCGGGGTCTTTGGTTGTAAGTTCTTCATCTTGCCATCTCCGCCCTTTCCTGATACAAATGCACAATGGAATATACTAACTTTAAGAATCTGGATAGTCTACGGTGACTTACTGCTCCTACTGGACCGTAAAAACTTCAGGCCAGAATTGCCAGGCCAAAGGTGGGAAGTGCCTGGTGGCAAAGTGGAAGATGGAGAAATCATCCTTGCTGGAGCTAGAAGAGAATACGCTGAGGAGACAGGCTTCACGGTTACCCTGGACGAGTTCAATTCCCAGTTCCGTTTCGTGTCGAAGAAAGGAAAGTTGGGGGAATATACCACTTTCACGGCAAGCATTCATGGGAAGGATGAGAGATCTGTGCGCCATGCCATTAAAGAGCATCTCAAAAACCACACATCCGAGCACAATGGTGCTAGATGGGTCACGTATAATGAGGCTAAAGCTATGAAAGAGGAATTACACGACTCGCATATGCCGGTGTATGAAGCGATGATGCATGCCTTTAACCTGAGATTGAACCAGAGAAGGTCAAATTAGGGATGATACATTGTACTGTACATACCTATAGATTCTGTTAGTTGTTAGTCCTCATCGCTTCGGTCAAATTCTACTATATACCCCTATTCAAAATTTTCCTTCCCAGAACTGCTTCATTGATCCTAACACAGCTTTCATAGCACGCGAAGACTCTTCTGAAAATTACATTCACACACCCATACATAAATCCGCTCATTTGGCGCAGTTCTTATTTCTAATCCTCGTAACTTATATAAAGTTAGCTTCCCTTAGGGTCCAACCCATCCTGTCCATGAACCCACGAGGGCTTGTACTGATTGGGTATCAAGGAAAACTCAACCCCATCGGAGAAAGGAATCCACTATAGTATTTCATTCATCCATCGCTCAGTCCTCATATCTTATTCTCACCTACCACTGCAAAGTCCAAAATCAAGACAAGATATGCGATGTCTAGCATGAGTGTGCTTTTTAACAGTGGCATCTCTACCAATATGGATGCAGGGCCTTACAATATTAACAACAAGGTGATATCAGTAGGCTTCCATACATCTAGCCAAAATTCGAAAAAGTTTGACAACGAGCCACTAGGTGCGAGTTGAAGGGCTTTACAAGCTTCTGTCCAACAATTCAAAAGGAGACTTTAGAGTTTATCGATTGTTATGGGCTTGATACTTGGGCGAAGCGTATGAAAATGTGGTGGATGATTGATCCATTGATAGATCTGACATTGTTCATGTCTTTGCATCTCTGTGCAACCTCATTTGTGAGTTCGAAGCAGCAATATACTAGGCCTAACCAGACGCCCAATTTAGCATATTTATTGCGGAGATGGGATGTACAATTGGTCCAAGGAAGAGATGGTCTGGTGCCATGGCAGTCAGTGTATCAAAGTTCGTTTTCTTGCGTTATGAGCATTCACTCGCAGAAGCCAAAGATTCTTCGGCGTTTAATACATGATTGTATTTGATGCGCCCACGGCGTCTCTACTTTCCTGTAGCCAAACGTGCCTCCGATTCCCGTGGGCAATCAATAACATCGCGCCCCGGGGAAACATCTTCGAGCTGGAAAATTTTCACGTCAATCCCTGTTCTGTATTGAGGGAGGATTATTGGTATGAACCCGGAATCAACGCAACGGCACAATACAATGGCTGACGGCCATGCCAAGGTTGTCATTTGACAGCCGAACGTGAGGATCTGGCGTTCTTCTAACGATTTCGTCATTCAAACTTGCAAAATCTACTATACCTGCAAGCATAAATGACCTACCTCGAAATGGCCCAGGAGAGATTGATCGTAACAACGACGATAAACATAGCAAACACCTGCATCTAAGAGGTTGGGGTTCCCTTAACACAGGGGTATGAAAGAGATGAGAATGATGATGGAAACAATGGGAGATGGTTCTCCAGCTTCAAGGAAAGCTACAAGTGTACATTGATACCCGATTCAGATCTGGTTTTCTCGTGGAATACAAGTCTGCAACACACTTGTTTCTCGATCTTATTAAGATGTATAAAACGGCATATAAGGGTCTGTACTCATAAACAACAAAATCAACTATGTGCATATGGCTCAACAAGTGTCTCGTTCAGATCTTCCACGGCCAAGAGAACACGGCGGCATTGACTTATCCTCTCATGGATTTGTTCGCCCACATCTGGATAAAAACGACCTTGCTAGCCGGGATAGAGAAATCTGGTTTACCGAACACCAAGACGACCTTGTAGCGATTTAGAGGAAACCGTTTAGCAATGCTTCACTCTCAAAATAACCTCAGCCAAGTCAGGAACAATTACAGCTTGGGCACACATTACCCGAAGACCTCCAAGAAAGGACAACTTCCTTGCGAAGACTTGGTGATCGCAATAGCCAGGGCCAACGGCGACTTTATTTGTCAATTTGGACAATTTTGACTGCTCCCAAGTGTGGCACGATGACGGAAGAGTCACAACAGCTGTCAATGTGCGTTCTTTCTTCTATACTTCCCATTACTACCATCGTGATTATGCACTCTGCTTTGGATGTATTGATTCATTTAATGATCTCAGTGGTATTCACAGGCTCGTTTGCTTCTTTTCCGTTGGCCGTTACGACGAGAGCTGGAAGAGGGGAGATATTGGCTGCTGCGTCTGGTTGAATGCTAGTTGTCAATCATGTCATGCACTCCATTAGAAATCTCCACTGACCAGACTCCACTGCCCATTATCTATGGAACTAACCATAATGGTATATTATATGTGGAGTGCGAGTGTCAACAAGCAAGCGCGGTAGTAATTAATTGTCACTGCTTATATAAGTTATATTGTTCTTGGGACACCGGTATATTGGTTGCTAACATTTCTATCGGGCCGGTTTAGAAAATAATAAAATTATGGGTCCACCGTGGTCTAGCATAAGAATCAAAATGAGGCTACAGCCTTGTCGGTGGGGTGGCGCTCATACTGCGAATTCATTGGCTAACTAGCGAACAATTTTGAGTTGACTCATGGAGGGGTTCTGCATGTTACAATTCTTATTATTCCCCCTCAATTTACACAGAACACTTTCTGCCATATAACAACTTGTCAGGAGGGATTAAATATAGTCCTAGCAGTGCGAGAGTTCATTTGAATACAGACCTTTGGAACCTCTCTACAACTATTTGGATTCTGGTCTAACAAATTGGACGAGGCGCAAGCCAATTTCTACCCACCAACATGTCTATTGATTTCCCGAAGGAGGAAGAGAATATCTTAAAGCAATGGCAGGAGATCAAGGCCTTTGAGAGACAGGTGAGGACTTACTATACCATTTTTCCTTATGTTGTAGAAAACAAAAAATCATATTTATACTAACAATGTGTAGGTTGAGTAAGTTAATTCCAAAGATGGATCCCACAATGCGCCGGTTTTAACATTCGATTACAGACTTTCCGCTGGAAGACCCCTATACACTTTTTACGATGGACCTCCATTTGCGACTGGACTCCCTCATTATGGTCATCTTCTGGCTTCGACCATTAAGGATATCATTCCTAGGTACTGGTCCATGAAAGGATATCATGTCGAGAGACGTTTTGGATGGGATACCCACGGATTGCCAATTGAGCATGAGATCGATAAAAAGCTTGGTATTTCTGGAAAAGATGCTGTCATGAAGTTAGGACTAGAAAAGTACAACGCAGAATGTAGAGCTATTGTTATGCGATATTCAGCAGAATGGCGGACGACGATTGATAGACTTGGTCGATGGATTGACTTCGACAATGACTACAAGGTAAGTTTCATGGACTGCCTTTCATGTTTTCAAACTCACAAATCTAGACTATGGACCCAAAATTTATGGAATCCGAATGGTGGGTATTCAAGGAGATTTTTAATAAAGGAGCGGTTTATCAAGGCTACCGAGTTATGCCCTATTCAACAGCTCTTACTACAGCTCTGAGTAACTTCGAGGCAAACCAAAATTATCAAGATATCACCGATCCTGCTGTTGTAGTTTCCTTCCCATTGTTGAAGGACCCTTCGACTTGCCTCCTTGCTTGGACAACTACACCTTGGACTTTGCCTTCACATACCGGTCTTGCTGCACACCCGAATTTCGAGTATGTTAAAATCCATGATGAAGCTTCAGGCAGAAATTATATCTTGCTAGAGAAGTTACTTGGTACAGTCTACAAAGATGTTAAAAAGGCCAAGTTTAAGATCGTCGAGAAGATCAAGGGAAGTGACATGCTTGGATGGCAATATGAGCCTTTATTCGATTACTTCTATGATGACTTCAAGGAGCATGGCTTCAGAGTTTTGAATGCCACCTATGTCAAAGATGATAGCGGTACTGGTATCGTTCATCAAGCTCCCGCTTTCGGTGAAGAGGATTACAACGTAGCCATGGAAGCCGGTACCATTAGCGAAAAGCGACCACCTCCAAATCCTGTGGACGAAACGGGACACTTTACCTCGAAAGTTCGTGATTTTGCTGGTCAGCATGTCAAAGCTGCAGACAAAGCTATCATAAAATATC
>JWJB01000938.1:0-14978 GCA_000812895.1 Rutstroemia sydowiana | reverse complement strand
GTTATTAATATGGGGGTAAAAGATCCACACCCATACGGATCCCTACTAAGGTTACAATATTCCAAATCGTGATATGCACAGCCATCATTATTATTTGTTACTTTATCCCCTTGTTCATCCAAAATATATTACGGGCCCCCACTTCATGAGTCCACATATATCTACTTTATTATACGGGCCTCAACCATTCATCTAACTGTATTTATAATTTCTAAGTATACCAGTCTTAATTAGGTATTCGTAGAGTACAAAATGGTATGTGCACCACGTTTTTCTCCTTAATAAATAACCCTACTTGTACTAGGGGTAATTTAAAGGTTGTGTGTGATTTGCATTTGCGTCTATTCTAAGAAAAATGCCATGCATCAAAGCATGCGATATTTAGCCGCTTGGTTTACTTACCTTGGTAGGGAAAGATTTCTCGGTTTCTGTGCCTTTATACCCATGTCTAATTTGGATATGGCTTTCTTACCATTGCTTTTTTAGTATTTTGGGGGAAGAATAGGTCTGAAAGTGGGTCTCACACAGCCTTACGATGAATTTATTCCTTTTGCTTGATACGGTGATACCACACCACTACATGTTATCCCATGTAATTCCATACAGGTAGACTTCACAAGCGCGAAGCGGGGATTTACTTCTGGGATTTCTTCCCTCCCTTGCTTTCGCGGGGCTTTCCTTTCCTTTCCTTTCCCCTCTCTCACATCAGACTTAAGCGCTGTATATGATATATTTGTACGTAGGATGAAATCCTATGTGACCCAACCCAACACACAAAGTCTCCATATATATCGTGATAGGAATTTCTAAATATTCGTATCCATCATTCATTGTATTGATATAAGGATTCTTTACACCCACATATTCCAACATATTCCTAAGCATCATCGTTCTTCAATTCATCGTCATTCATTACATCACTCTCCTTTTTCATACACACTGTATAATACTGTATCATAAAGATAGCTCTTCTATCTAGACTGTCTTTTAGTTTTTGGATATTGTATTATACTACCACGCGAGAAACGAATCTTTTCTGTACGGTTACGATTGGGAGGATTCTGTATCAGTACCACACGCAAACAACGAGTTTATTACATACGCTTTTCGAATTTAGTCATTCTTCTACTTGACTTGGATTCACACATCAATACTGTACAATACTGTACAATACACTCACTACCCTAATACTTAATACCACACACACAGTAAGTACATCCGCATTCACCTTCATCCTCACCCACAACTAACATTTCCCAGCACCATGCTCCCAACAAACAACACCACACCCCTCCCCTTCACCGGCGGACCCATAATCTCCATTTCAGACATGGACTCCTTCATGAAACTCGGCGAATCCGCCCAAAGTGCGCGTCGTCACCGACCCCTAAAACGCACTTCCTCAACCGACTTCGAACTTCTCCGTGCCTCCGGCGACGCAGCTCGAAAACGTCGTTCCGATTCCCATTCCTCTTGTTCTTCTTCTGCTTCTTCTAGAAGTTCTTCACCTTGCTCTCCACGTTTGCGTCCCGAGAATTACAATTACCCGAGTGCGTTTGCGAATAATGATTACTTTGGGGATTATGAACCGAGATTTGAGGGCTTGGAGAGATTGGATGCGGAAGTTAAGATTGAGAGTCCGTGGAAGATGACGAAGAGTAGATATAGTGGGAGTGGGAAGGAAGAGAGATTTTCGAGGAGAGAACAGAGAGAGAGACATGATACGGTTATGAATATTACGTCGCCGTTTGAGATTACGAGTCCGTTGGAGGTGGGGGAGGCGTCGTTGGTTAGAATTATTTCTTTGGATGAATTTTATGATCTTTATGAGGATGGGGAGAATAGGTTTTGAGTGATGGACAGGATAGGAGGCATGGGATACATGGTTGGGATGGATGGTTTTGAGGAATGGGATGCATGGACGGATGGGTATGGATGGGACGGTTGGATATGGATGGATGGCATGGATGGATGGATATTTTACGATATGATTGAATGTTATTTGCATGGAATGAATGATAGATAGAAAAGCAAGAAAAGCAAGAAAGAAAGAAAATAGACAAATCTCAAAAAAAATCAGAACAATAATTAATAAATTTTTTCTCCTCGGAATTTTGATTCAATTGATTGACTATTGCCTGTACCATGTGATTATCAAAATATGAAGTTTCCTTATAAGAGACCTAGTCGGCGTTAGAATCTCATATCTACTGTAGCAGCGTATTTCGAAATTCTGTGCTTTACCTATTGGATACCAATATACCAGTGTACTTGTACCTAGTACCCCTACATACTCGTATAAAATAGTAACCTTATATCTTCATCATTCCTCTATTAATTTTTTAATATAATCAAGTAACCCATCAATCACAATATACATACATTTCTACTCTACTTAGATATGTATTCATCCATGAAAAATTTGTAAATTTAGATTTCAGTCTTCTGCTTCAACTCCTTAGTCTGAATTTTCTACCGAACATTCGCGCATATTCACCCCCCCTCACAATTCACATACATACATAGCACAAATTCAACATTTTATAAGTTTAATCTGCCCTGGGAAATCTAGAACCAAGATTAAAACTACACTCCAACTTCCAAGCTCATATCTATATCTATATCATATCACATATGGTGATCAAATTAATTAATTAATGCACTCCATACTTCTAATGTACTCCAGAGTCCATACTGTAAATTTAAGTAGTAGGTAGGTACTAATGGAAAACCTTACTTTACTTTACTTTGATGATGGTGATGGTGATCTACTCCACTGCGGCGGTTAAACGTGACTTCTTTCTATTTACTTTTGATTTTTTTATACGAGTCCTTATTTTGGGTCATTGGGGGAGATTTGGAAGGGTTATGAATTTATGAATGAAATTACAAAGTTGTGCATGCATAAAATGAATGTGTAGATGTGAATAGGTACGGTACGGTAAACCTGGTGTGCATAAAATGGATTTGTGAAA
Source organism: Rutstroemia sydowiana (assembly GCA_000812895.1). Classification (NCBI taxonomy): domain Eukaryota; kingdom Fungi; phylum Ascomycota; class Leotiomycetes; order Helotiales; family Rutstroemiaceae; genus Rutstroemia; species Rutstroemia sydowiana. The sequence goes on along the minus strand of JWJB01000938.1, from coordinate 12,003 downwards.
TAGATTTATGAATGCCGGTATGTGAAATGAAGCTATGAACGTGATTGATGTGAAGATGTGAATTGTGAAGAAGATGGTAAGACTGCCTTGTGGCTTTGCTCTATTCTACTCTACTCTACTTTACTACAACGTGATATCGTACTCAGCCTCAATTGTGAAGTTATCAATCAATTAATTTATGGATCAATATCAATAAATCAACAAATCAACAAATTGATATCGATATTGATATTGCAACTGGGACTGAGAAAGTGTGATATCGATGATGTTTACTCCGTAGGCTCTACTGTAAATATTTCATGCCTTGCACATTTCATTCTGCAAATCTTCAACCCTTTCAGCTACAAATATTGTATCGTATATATCGTAGTTCTCCACGAAGTGATGCATGCGATGGTGCGGTGTCGTGGTGGTGCTCAAAAATCTTACTTCCATAATGTGCTAATCTCGCGATACAATACCATTTTCTGTATTTCATCTGATCTGATCTGTTGTGTCTAGATTCTACTGTACATACTGGTACTTCCAAATACTTCTAGAAAGGTCAAAAATAAGCTGAAAGTATATATCGTACTGTCCAGCTGAGAATTATAAAAAGATTACATACAGGTATCCATATAAGTACTGTACCGACGAGTACCGGGATTGGCAGTTTTTGTATGTACAATGATGCTTTTTATCGATTTTTGAAGATAATCTCATCTCATCTCATTGCCTATCCTGGACCTACTAGTATACGAGATCTCCATCAGTACAGATCAGATCTGGTGTAATATTGTAGATGACTAATTCAATCCAATCCAAGGCCAACCAGCCCCAGCATCAAAATCTTGGTTGTCGCCAAGAAATGAAATTACCAAGTCCAGTACCGAAATTTGGCCTACCAAACAATTACAAAATTGAAATCTAATATTGGTATATGATGGATGATGATCATGATTTTGATTTTGATTTTTATTTTGCTAAATATGGATATGGAAAATGAAACATTTTATACGAGTATGCCAGATTGTACTCCGTATTGTATGGTGGTAATGGTAATGCGGAGTATGGAGTATTGAAAGTTGAGTGTAACGTTGTGAGTTATAAGGTTTTTTGGGAGTTGGATTGTTTTTGTGAAGGGGACTGATGGTTAATGGTTCTTGGTTGGAGATCTTGGTCTTGGTCTTGGTCTTGGCTGGTGGGTTGATGTTCTAGAATGTGTATGGAAATACTATAGTTCTAGTGTACGGTATTTCGGTGCGTCTGGTCTGGATGGATGAATATCGATACTACTGTATTTTCAGCGTTGTGGATTTCTTTTGCTGTGATATGCATGGTGGATGTTGCGGGAATCGATTGATGGATAGCTGCAGTCTCGCCGGAGGTTGATTCTCTGTTCTGTTGATACCTTTGTGTTTGATATATGCGCCGTGAGACAGATTGGGATTCTAATTTTTTGATGGCACCTACCAATGATTTCTGCTAGATTGGCAAGGTGATCGTCTAATAAATGGATGAGCCCGCCGAGTTCATGGTATATAAGCTTGGAATTTGGGATGGGGATAGGAATATGGATCATGATTTGTGGAGGTATGACAGTATGTATAAATAAAGAGCCAGATCTTTCTGGTAGCATCTTTCTGGTAGCATCTTGTGCTTGGGTTGAATACGGATTGTAGCAATGAGATAGGATTGGATTGCATTTGGATTAGTAGTTTGACGCCTCCTGGGCTGGATGGGCGTATCATGAATCGATTTGGCATTGATATCGTGTGTGAGTTGAAGGTACTGTAGGAAGTAATAGCTGATTCATTGATCGATTGATTCCTGAGGGGTATTTGGTAGTTTGGCGAAGAATGGGCTGAATGGGCGTGTTTTGATGTGAAATTAGGTGGGGTGAAGATATTGTAGGAGGTAATGGCTGGTGGTGTAATTCCCGTCTGAGATCTAGGTAGGGCAGCTGTTCCTCGGAAGGATGTGGCGATGGCGGTTAGCAATTTTAGGTACTCGTGTTGGTTGGAAGGATGTGGAATTAGTAGCAGGGAATTACAGATCCTCGTGTTATTCGGAAGGAAGAGGAAATGGTAGTTAAGAAGCATAAGGACTCGTGCCGCTCGGAAGGATGTAGAATTGGTAGCCGGGAATCTTAACTCCTCGTGTTTCGTGGAGGGATGGAGGAGTAGTAGTCATGGATCTAAACTACTCGTGCCGCTCGGGAGGATGAAGGAATGGTATCCGGCGATGGCTAATCTCTATTTCCATGGAGAATGTTCCTATACTTTACTTGGCCGATTGGTTGGTGAGGAGGGTAGGTAATGTGGTTTAAGCCCTTTGATCAATCTTCTTATAAGCAGGCGTGTATGGTTCTATTTATATCTACCACCGCGCTTCTTGGTTAAACGAGTGGTATTCATCGATTTTGGTTCGTATCACTACAGTAGGATGCTTTGGTGGAACCTTTACCTAAACTATGAATTGTATGAATTGTATAAACTCTCGACTTTGCTCGTGGCGATAATCACAGTATCCGATGATGTAGTTAGAAAGGTAGTTTAGGCGATGTCAAAATCCAGTTCATGAGAGCAGCGTATGGAGAGCACTAAACAGTGAGACCCGCTCATTACTATAGGTCAAGGTGGGCTTGAAGGTAGTAGTATTACGGGCAAGCACCGAAGCTGTATGTATAGCAAACCTGCTTTCCCCGTGATGATACTTGAGATAATTGGTACTTCCACCGGTGGGTGTAGTAATAACTTATTTACTGGTAATCTCATAATCTAGTATCCCAATGTTTAATCCTTATTGAATAATTGCATTGATAATTAATGCTGCTATGAGGTACGGCAGATTTGGAAGGTACTGACGATTACCTATGGTGGTTTGATGATTGGTTGATTGATATAAATGACAGTCTGGAGAGCAACTTGTCTGTTCTTATGCGCGGGTGATCTTCATCCGCTTCCGCTTTTCTTGGCGAAGCTTGTTTCTCGAGTAATTTTGCTGATCTTCAATTGATGCGATATCAGATGAACGGAAATCACAACAACTCAATTCAATCAATTCAATCAATTCAATTCAGACACTCATTCAGTATATTCAGCATTTGATTTCTATCTGTACTTTATTTTATACCCTTTTTACTGGAGGCTTTTTGTTGTTGCAACGTCGCGTCTTTTGATATACCACAGTTTCATTATTGCAGAATTGGAGAATAGGAGTTTTTGATTCAATTGAAAACCCGAGAAATAATTAATGATAAAGAAAGATGGCTGAACCAACAAGAAGGGACTTTTCCCCAAGTGAAATGACCTCACCAACTAGGAATGTAGGCTTTGATTTAGAGCCATTTCCATCCGCCACTGATCGTAAGTAGTATTCTAATGTGCATTGTCTCGATTGTCGCAATACTAATTCTCACCTTCAATACAGATGATGCAACATCAATTCATTCATCGCCCGAATTAGAAGACATGCCATATACTTCCGTTCTTCGCCGTCGCACAACTCGAGTCCGCTCCGATACCTTTCGCACAGTCGATACCGCCCCTCGACGACCAGCATGGAGTCCCGGCCAAGAACCAGGACTTGATCCTTCAAAGCCTGATGGTGGTCGGTCCTCTGCGCCATTGCTGCACGAAGAATGTCAAGTAACGGTCGTGGATTTCAGCGAAGATAATATGGTGATGCGGGAATTCGATAATGCGGAATTGATAAGCTTTTTGGGCAGAGAACAAGAAGAGTGGATTAAATGTCGGTGGATCAATATAAATGGATTGAGCTGGGATGTCATACAAGCTGTGGGGCAAAGCAAGAAATTGCATAGGTTGGCCATTGAAGATATGATTAATACAAGAAATCGTACCAAGGCAGATTGGTAGGTTGTATCACGATGTACGAGGAATGCCTCAGATTATTGACACGTTTTATAGGTACACTGATCACACATATGTGGTTATGACATTACAGAAGCTTGTTCATCTACATCCTGAAGACAGCGACACGGAATCCGATGACGACGACGATGATACTCGAAGTATAGAAAGTGTACGGCGAAAACGTGGCCCACTGAGAAAAGCATTTCACAACTTGATCAAACGTGTAAAGGTGCAGCAGAGAGTTGTGGGTGGTCAGAATTCACAACCAGATGCGGATGCTAATAAACCCTACAATGGATTCGTTACTGGACACACAGAGGGTGTGAAAGCTCCGATTAAAAAGTTGCGGACGCTGCAAAGGTATCATGGTGGACCGAATGAAGAAAGGATGGCTTATATGGAACGTCATTCTCTTTTAACTCAAGAAAAGCTTGCTGTTAGTGCGGAACAGGTCTCGATCTTTCTAACTTCTGGTAAGTCTATTCAATTTCATGTTTTTAAGTCACTCATGTTCGAATTTCAAAGTTCGAAGGACCGTCGAGCATTGAAAGATATTTCATCTAAAATCTCATCACAAATTTTCGTGTGTTGTGTACTATGGATAAAGTTTTATTACACTTGCCGGACAGATCAAAATTGGAAATTTTATCACTAATTTTTCAAGACAACACTGTCATATCATTCTTCGAATCAAGTGCGGATGATATTGAACACCCAATCCTGCAGAGGTTAAGCACAGTCGACACTATTCTAAGACGATCGTGCGATGCATCCATGCTGATGCAAGCCATCATCGATGCTATAATTGATCTTGCTATACCAATTACTTTTGCATACCAAGATGCAATTGGCGCTTTGGAACTTGATGTTTTGACCAGTCCGCACATCAAGCATACGAAAAGCTTGTATCTGGTTACGAGTGAAATCGCAACTTTCCGCAATTTTATCAGCCCCATCGCCAGTTTAATTGGTTCTCTTCGAGACCACAAAAATGTCGGGAAGGATGGCGGTCAGCGAGGAGATGTACAGAAAGCAGCATCCGCTGTGAAAATCAGTCCAATGGCACAAACATACCTTGGCGATGTTGAAGATCATGTTGTGCTCATCACTGACTCCCTGGATTTATTACGTCGCAATGCCGACGGAATGATTGATTTGATCTTCAACACGATTTCTGCATATCAAAACGAATCTATGAAACAACTTACCATTGTTACCATCATTTTCCTTCCTCTCTCTTTCTTGGCAGGCTATTTTGGAATGAATTTTACGGATATGCCAAGTATTCAGCACAACGAGGATTATTTTTGGGAAATTGCCATTCCGGTGACATTTGTAGTCATCTGCTTTTTGATGAAAGATATGATTGCTTGGTGGTTCCGAGGCGCAGTTCAGCGAAGGGGAATTTCCAGAAGCAGAAAAGGCAGGAAGGCTCGAGAAGCAAATGAGAAGAGACCTCTTTCATGATGTACAAGTATAAAAGGAACAAGGAAAAGTTTTCATTCACGCCTTACCTTGCAGGTATGTATTAGCGTATACTCAATGAACAACCAGGGTTTACAGGTTGGGTGCCCTGAGCCTGGTAGGTTTTCTACATAATCAAGAAATTCCCCCAACCTCTGTTCTCATACCTTCGTAAATTTTTTCTCCCCAAATCATCCAATTTCAGACCCCAAAAACAAGACCACGGAAAAAAGCCACGAACGCCCTCGAACTTATCCAGCCGAGAACGCCCTCGCTAGTCAACATCAGTTTTTACCTTGTCCAAAATGGACACCAACATGGATTTCGATTGGCCCAGTCCCGACAAGTTTACGCCGGATGAATGGGTTGCATGGTTTGAGGCCAATCAAATCCCGGTCTCAGATGAGATGTACTTCCTTTCGCAGAACCCCGAAGCTTTCGATTGGAATCATTGGGACCCGACTACTACGGAGGAACTTTTCACGTCTTCCAACACCAATCAACTTCCATCCTCGGATGAGATGGGCTTCTTTCCTGAGAATCCCGAAGCTTTGGCCAATCAGGAGAACGTTGGCGCCCTGCACGATGAGGCTGTCGCTGCGAATGATTCCATGGTGGTTGCGCCACCTCAGCCAAGCGAGGACAATCGGTGAGTTTTTTTTTTATCAGTTGCGCTAACAGGGCGTTTTTCGAGTTATCAACTTGGGCCCGAACTTGAGCCCGACCCAAACTCGGTCATGGTAGCACACCTAGGCTTTACCGCACCTTCGAGATGTACCTACCTCGGCTGCAAGACGAAGACTATTTTCAAGAATCAAAAGTCTTACGAACAACATCTCAAGAATATCCATCTAAACCCTCTAGTTTGCACAACACCAAAATGTTCATACAAGAAGCCATTCCGAAATCACACGGATCTCCGGCGCCACCAAAATACCAAGCACTCTGACAATCGTCAATACCATTGCCCGTACTCAACCTGCGAGGCCGAGACGACATCCTTTGCTCGCAAGGATAAATGGCTCAATCACATCCGGGACATACAACATTTGAATGATGCTTTTTGTCCATATCGACATTGTGTGTCGCAGAAAGCACAGTTTGCATCAAGAAAGGAAATTGCTGATCATTTCAACAAATTTCATTCAATTCTTGAACCTAATAGTTATTGGACTTGCTTCTTAGCGTCTTGTCGGAATGTGGATTCATTGAATGAGCGCTGGAACGTAAATTATCTTCGGGAACATCTTGAAACTTGTCATGGAATGAATTTCAGCTCGGCGTTCAGACTTCGAGATCATTGTCTAAGATATGCCGGTATTAGTGAGCGGCCCCACTTACGCATGAATTCAAACGGAGCTGCTCCTATCCACCATCTCACGGATGCGCTTCTGAGTGATTTTATGAATTCGCCACACGCAAAAGAAGTTGATACCACCTGGCACGACTGCACCATTTGCGCCCCAGAAATGTCAAGACCGGCCTCCTTGGAACAATAGACCATCCTTCCATAAGTTCCTGATCCGCAAGATGGGTTTGAATTGTGCCTGCAGCACATTCTTGATCGATGGATGGTGATAGACTATTCGACCTTTCACGTTGCCAGGTGATCCTCGTCGAATGTTCAATAGTCTCTCGCAATTTGTCAGGTTCCCGTGTAACTAAGTTTGGATCTCTCATCGGTGCCCGCTTGGTGGAATGATGAACTGGGTTTCTTTTGTTTCTTCTTTCTATATTCATGATGGCTGTTCTTCCTGTTTTATTTCCTCGTTTTCCTGTCTTCTCACTTGGGGTACAAATAGTTGGCTCAATCAAGGGACATAATCTTTCTTTTTTCCGCACTCTGTTCATTTCACGATTGACAAGTTGGCTAGCTATCTGGAAGGTATTTGTTCTATGATGTTTTAGATTCAGGGTTTTGCTTTTTGATTGTCTGGTCGCTGCGTGTTGTTTCTGTTTTCCTTACAAGTATTCAACATACTTGCTGGCGCTGTTTATTGTTTTGGTTTTGATTCTGGTTCTGGCTGGGGATTGGTTATTATACAGAGAATGCAACATTCCACCAATTTTTGTTTGTGGATTCATGAGTGAGATGAAATGAATGGGTTATTAGCATATCACCTAGCCGTGTCATTCCCTTCCCTATCACATATCGTTGTCGCACTCCCTCACCATCTCGCATCCTGTTCCCCTCACTCCATGATGTCTCACCCTACTCAATCTTTACATGAACACAATGAAAGGCTGCAAATGTAGAGTTCAATCTATAACTCTAAGTATGAGGCTCGAAAGTTGTGTTTGGTAATAGGTGGGCTAGATTCCGTAACACTATAGCTAAACCATACACACAACAAGCCTTCTATGATGATACGAACATCAGTCAACCTACGGTTTTGAACCTATAATCCACAAGTTATCTTCACCTGGAATATGATGCCGTGATGAGTTATCCTTGTCATTATTTCTGGTATGTTGGGGCACGTAATTAAAGGTCGTCATGTATAAGTAATGTGGTGTTGATGCCTTAGGATTTGTCTAGCAACAAAGAAGCGGGGATGGGGTCTCCACAAATCCGTGCCTTTATACAGTACGGATTCTCTCTCCATCCACAACACGATAATCCACAGCATTCGCAAGGATCTATTATCACACACGCCACTATCTACTTTCGATGTCGACAGCAGATACTTCGATTTCAATTGCCAACCTAGATGGCCCCTCCATGATGAAGATCTTCCCTGAATCCAGTTTCTTTACGGAGAATCGTGCGCCTACGCTTCCTACTCCAGCGGAGGTCAGAGCGCGAAATGAGGAGTCAGGCAATATATGCGCTAAAAGCTACACCCGCCCGCCGCCCGTTATTATCTCATCGCTGGGCTTACTTATTAAATATGGAAGTGACGTCACAGCTGTCGAGGCTCAAACTCAAATCATGGTACGCGAGCGCTTGCAAGGCAAAGTCCCTATTCCCGAGGTATTTGGTTGGATCGAGGACAATGGTCAGAGGTTCATTTATATGTCCTTAATAGAGGGTACGACTTTGCAAGAAAGATGGCATGCTTTGGAAAAAAAGGAGAGAGATACGGTTTGTGAGGAACTTAAACAAATTATGGAGGCCTTGCGGTCTTTGGAGCAAGATAGCAATGATCGATATGTTGGTGAGTAGATTACCTCTTTAATGTGCAAGCAAGTCTGATATAGGTGTCTCATTGTTCATTAGGCAGCCTCGGCAAGCAACCACTGAACGAGATATTTCTTGCATCTCATCCAAAGCTCACAGGGCCGTTTAGCGGGACAGATGCTGTCCAGGAATTTCAAGATGCTTGCGGTATCGAAATTGGTGGCGAGGCGCCTATTGTTTTCACACATAATGACTTGGTCGCGCCCAACATAATTTTGTCGTTAGGGTCGAACCCAAGAGTGGCAGCAATCATTGACTGGGGCCAGGCTGGGTGGCTTCCTGCGTATTGGGAATATTGTAAGGCGAAACGCGTGAACCTTAATCAGAGATACTTTGATGATGCTATGCAGGAGGAATGGAGGAAGGAATATCTTCCGAGGATTTTGGACCCGGTGGTTGATGAGACGCACTATCATCCTTGGCTTTATTTTGTCTTGTCTAAGGGTATCTGACTATTACCCGCACCAATTTTAATGGCTTCTTCGCTGGGACCATTCCTCATATTACTCTTTGCTCTATTCGTAACTCCTCAGTGATTGTGCTTTGCTTGATATTGACTTCAAGAATCTTCTAAACAGCGGGGCTGGGGTGCAGTTCTATAGTAATAGCTTCCGTCAAGCCCTAAGGCCTAAAGATCATCAGCTTGGGTGGTTCCATACAGCTCCTCCAAGTAGTGCTGAGTTGTTATTTCTCAGATGGTCTAGATAGTGAGAAGTGAGATGGCTCAAGTGGTAGGGCTGGAGAACTAGGTACGCACAAAGGCTTTTGCACGAATGGAATTGGGTAGATCGCGCTTCATGCTTCAGAGGGCTTTCGGGTGGTAGATTTGTGACTGGGTTGGCTCTAACTCACGGGAAGGACAAGATTGGAGGATTTCTGGATAAATGCCAGTGGTATGGCATAATTAGACCAATTAATTGAAATAATCGGGTGGGTGTAGTAAAATTGGGTTGAAAGTGGAAGGTGTAGATTGTGGTAAGGTAATCACGATTGTCTCGATGCCGAAACTCAACAATGCAGTGCTCTTCTCGTCCTGCTCCAAATTTAATTTCGACGATGGGAATGATACACTTACCGGAAAGTATCCCATCCGGCATTAGAGTCAAATCACGCACGGAAAGAGCAGTTTGTCCTTTTCCTTTGATTCATTCACTAACTTATATGAAGAATCACCATCACCTGTGCTACCATCATCAAGTACTTTTTGGTAATAATACTGTGTGAATCCATCTTTATATCATTAACCAACAAGAAAATATTCATGGACACTGTTTCTGGCATGATTCATAGCAGTTATCTATTATTCAGAGAAATTATGGTTACGCTTGGATAGTATTAATATGGCTTGCAAAGTCCCGGCCGAATTCGAGGAGTCGAGTAGACTTATATATGATTCTACGTATGATAGTATGTCTTTGGGAAATTCTTCGATAGACCCATCTGGAGATTATGCTACCACGCGTCCGGAGTACGATGATGTTCCTCGAAAACTGCCTTCTATATATGATAGCACACCTTTCAATGATCGCTACAACCCCCCTAGAACCAATTTTCCGCGATCGACAAACCCCGGCCATGATCACATAAACGATATCTCATCTTTAAAAGAACCCTCTGGATACGAAACCTCAAATACCTCAGCCCTTCGCTGCAAATCACCCAAACCTATCGACCGAAAACCAGGCACCAGATTCATAATCCTATCCAACAGCTATCTCCTCCACGAAGCACCAAATACCATCCCACCATGTGACGTACTAATTCATTGCGGAAGTCTGACTGAAGGGTTACCGACATCTGCTTATCGGGATTTATTACTCCGGTTAGGGAAATTGGTAGATGTGGAGTTGAAATTATTGGTTAGGGGGTTGGATGATTTGGCTTTGGATAAGGAGTGGATGGGGGAGAATGGCCATTTTAGGATGGGTGATGGGTGTGGATATGGGTATGGAGAGGTTTGTGTGGATGAGGGTTTGAAAAAGGAGTCGGCGTGGGAGGTTTTGAATAGTGCGTGGGCGAAGAGATCAGGTGTACATTATTTGGAAGAGGGGATTCATACTTTCAAATTGAGGAATGGGACGGCTTTTACGGTTTATGCGAAGCCGTATACTGCGATTACGGATCCGTTTAAAGTCGCGGATGTTCCTACGGTGTCTTATAATCCTCTTGGGAATTATAATCCAGTTGGGAATTCGATATTCCTTCCTCTACCAAAGCCGTGTCGAGAGTATTTGTGGGATTGTAAGAAATACCAGGATCGATTTGGAAGATATTCTTATGCGGCGTTGGACAACAGCATGAAGAAGTTTGGATTACCTACAATAGGAGTACCATCCAAACCGCACAAGGCAGAAACTAAAGTTCAAGAATACCCAAACAACATCGACATAATAATCGAGCATGGCGTTCCCTCTGGCGCTCTCGAAGAATTAACACAAACATATTGCCGCCCAACCCGACCACTCAGCACACAAAGTCCAAACCCCAGCACCAGTCTCCTCCAACCGATTTTCACCTCACGACCAAGAATCCACTGTTTCAGCCACGTGAATCAAGCCTATACAGGCAGTGCCATATGTTGGGGAAACGAAGGCGAAGAAGAAATTGAAGTAGAACCATTACATTCCTATGGAAATTATCGTTTACATGTAATGCCCAGACGAAAAGATCATGAAGTATCAGTGTTAACTAATACGAGTGTGAAGTTATTTGAGGGGAGGTGTATTCCGGACAGGGATTTAGGGAAGGGGGATAAGGTTGAAGTGGTATTGCCTTGGGATGTGGAGTTGGAGTTTGGGGGTGCAGACTTGAAGGGGTTGGAGAGCGGAGTGATGGAGGATGAGGATGAGGATGAGGATGGGGATTGGGATTTGGAATATTTTAGACGGTGGTGTTAGTCTGTATTCCGACTTGGATTCTGGATATACTGTGGCTAGTGTGTTTATGGTGTAGCTCCCTCCATGCTATGGCGACTTCACTAGCGGAGGTAAAAAAAAATGTATTATAACAGCATGATCTTCAACCTTGAATGAGCACTTATTTGAAATCTACTTGTATTGCCCAGAAGTAATAAGAAATATTTTTGAGCCTGAATTATCAAATAGAACAAGAACAATAAGTTTTACAAATTCTATTTTTTGAATTGGAGTTGAATAATAAATTCTTTACTTTATAAAGCACTTTTTGAAAAGCTTTCATATACTAAACGGATCTTGAACATTGAAATTTATAAGACAAAAAGGGAAAAATACACCGATATATTTCTCGGTATTTCTGGGCGACACGAGTAAGTTTTATTAACTTCAAACTCTTCAAATTATATTGTTTAAGATTCACTTGGTCATTAACCTAGATCTGATTTCACAAAATCCCATTAGCAATTCAATTTGTGAGTAGGTTTGAATCTTCCGTAATCTCGAAGACTTGCTCGTCACAGCTGTTAACAACTTCAATATAGCGATCGCGCCATACAGAGTATTCCTTCAACCCGTCTTCCGTAAC
>JWJB01000936.1:0-11583 GCA_000812895.1 Rutstroemia sydowiana | reverse complement strand
TCCCTCCCCTCACCATCACAACCAGATCCTTCATTCCGCCCACAAACCTCACAGCATACTCATCCAACCCCCCTTCTCCAGCGGTTGAGCAGCTCTCCTCGCCGTTCCACTCCCACCACTCCCACCCCCAATAACTATATAATCGAATTCTTTGGGAGCTGCATTTCCACCCGTAGTATCCATTCCTGATAACTTTCTCGTGAGACCTGCGCGCGAGATAGGGAGTGCTGATTTTCCAGTTGAGGTTGAGGATGCTGCGAAAAGGGTATCGGTTGAGGTGGTTGAGGTTGCTGTTGCTAAGACGTTGGGGTTGGATGAGTATGCTGTGAGGTTTGTGGGCGGAATGAAGGATCTGGTTGTGATGGTGAGGGGAGGGAGGACACGAGTTGGAGAAGGCATTGCGTTTTGTGTTATTGACCTTTCCTTTTCTTTCTTGGTGGCTTTTTCTAGGGTAGTGTCACGGACACGAGGGGCAATTCAATGAGGGGTAAGTGGGTTGCAGAAGCAAGTCAGCGAGAATGTGATGTGATGTGATGTGATGTGATGTGATTTAGATAAATTAAAATGGCTTGGGGTAGGAGAAATGAGAACTGCGGGTTGGTGGTTTTAAAGAATGTTGTGTTGGTATGTAAGCGCTTTGCAGAATCGAGGCTGGGGGGGCTTTTTTCTTTGTTGGAGGGGTTGCTTCCTTCACGACCATGAACTTATGCACCATCCTTCTTATATCCTTTCATAAAAACCAACTTGTGTTGAATTACAGTAGCGTGATTAGTGAGATAAGAGAAAGGAATTTGCTGTGAAATTTTGTTGCATGCTAGATTATTTTGCCCTGATGTGTGGGCTACTCATTGGTACACCTCATATGCAAGTCAGTTGGAAGGCCCCACCACGATTATACAATTCACCGTGTACGCCAACCATTCCCTACAACCTGTTTGCCCAAAGACGCCGATGTGCTGTAAAAAAAATGACCAATGTGTCTATTAACGTCTTCTCCCTTTCTTCTTTTGTGGTAATTCATCAGCACTGCCTATCGCTTCCGAGTCAATTTGATAGTTCCTGCCTTCGGTAGGACTTTTCCTCCGCATTTCACCCCTACCCACGGCCACGAATTCCTCCTCACTTTCGCTATCCCCACCATCAAGCTGTACTGGCATCCTAAATGCGTTCTCTTCTTCGACTATCTCCCCTTTGGCGGGCTCTACTGTCAAGACATCCACATCTTCGTCTTCCAAGTCTAATCGCCGTTTGTGAATTTCCTCCTGTGGGTGAATGTCGAATTCGTCTTCGCGCTCAATGTATTCGACGTTTTCCTCGACTTCCGCAAAATCCGGCGCTAATGCAGACCATCTTTGTTGAGGGATGATCGACCAAATGTGTATCCTTCCAGACTCCAAACCGCATGCTGCAATCAACGGTCTGTGAGGATGCCATTCGACCACCCCATGCTCTTCTTTCGGTCCTTCCAAAATCTTTACCAAACTTCCATGATTTCGTTCCCAAATATAAATATCATGATTGTTGTATGTTGACGCAGTTACATATTCGCCCGTTGCACTAAATGCGACATGATTCCAGCTTAACCTGTTAACCACATCCTGAAACTTGTGTTCAACTTCAATATCGATCGTATCTGGATCTAAATCTTCCGCAGACAGATTCGGCATCTGTATTGTCCTTATAATTCGGTCCTGTGCATTAACCACCACGTCTCTCCCCGAAGTTGTAAGTCGCATATAGATCAGCACACCCTGGCATAATTTCGTAGAATATATCACAGTCCTTGTAGCAACCTCAATGATGTTCAGCCAGCCTTTGTTCGTTCCAGACAGTATATGATCTCCCGACGAAGTAAATATTGCAACTGTCGTGATTTGTTTCGCATCTTGTGCTACTTGCTTTGGCCCGTCTTCTGCATAATGTGTCCGTTTTTTAATCGTAGATGGTAGCGGATACTTCACAGTTTCGGGATTTGTTATATCTACCAATAATGGAGGGTCCTCGAATAAAGATGCCAGTATCTTAAGACTATTTCTCAATTAGTCTCCGCATTCACAATATCATCTCACTGCATCTAACTCACTGTGTCCAAGGGTGGAACTCTGCCAGATAAACAGGCGCCTCGAATCTTACAGTTCTTACTATGCTTCCATCAATCAGATCCCAAATATTGCAAGTCCAATCCTGACTCGAAGTAAGTAAGAATCTGCCATCGCGCGACCAACTCAATGATTGAACTTGTCGAGTGTGACCTTTGAGTTTGCGTGCTATGCCATTGGTCTCAACATCGAAAATAACGACGGTGCCATCGGTGCGCCCAGCCGCAAGAAAGTCTCCCTTTCGACTGAAGCGCACGCAGGTAGCATGTCCACTACGAAGTGTGAGGGTCGTGGATTCCGGATAATCTTGAGCGAGAACAAAAGGGTCTGTCAAGGAGAGATTCATAATGCTGGAGGTCTGAACAGTAAAGATGGTGGAAAGTTTTGTGGCAGAGGCAGAAGCATATCGGGCTAGGTAGCCTCGCTTGGAAAAAGCAAAGACCAGTCAACAAGGCTGAAGAAACTGCCAATGTATTCTTCTGAAGTAAAAAGGCTGCTTGAGTACCTAGGTAGTTAATTCAATACCAGCATATATCCACCTAATTACCTACCTATAAGTCTTTATTGTAGCATTGCTAAAATAGGCATTCACATTCAAGCTTAATTTTAAATTTTTGGTATGCAACCCCAACCTCGATGAAAGAGCTGGTGGGCAAATTTCTACCAGGCTAGATTAAGATTAGCTCAATTGATCTGGGGAAGTCTATACTCTAGAATCACCTAGTCGTCACAGAAATTATAACGGGCTTTCTAGCATTTCCATCCGCATTAGTTTGATTCAGAATTGCATGTTGTAATTCCGCACCATTACTTCTACAGATTAGTAAAACCCAATGAAACCTCCGCCCATAGCACAGCACACCATACCATCATCCAAAAGAGAAGTGATAGATAGCAAACACAAAGCACAGGAAGAAAGAGGGGAGAATAATAGAGTGATTGTTCATGAAGATGCTGTTTTCTTCCTTTTCGTTTTGCCTTTCTTCATCGATTATTACAAAGTAGTTTGGTTTTCCATCCCCTCCCTATTTAATAACCCACCCCATCACAGCTATTACCCCCCTCCTCCACCAGTCCTTCCGCTGCTCTCCGTGCAGTAAACATTTGCATCCATGTTCATTGCGTCTCCAGTCTTCCACCTGCCACAATTCCATCTACAACCATTTTGCTTCCCTATTCTTTCCTATCTCTGTCGCTTTTCATTCGACCTACTTTACTCCACCACCCTCCACGCAGAACAGAAGGCCACCTCGTCGTGCAAAGTCTCGGTCTCGACCACCCAACCCTCTTCATTGAGAGCAATGCATGCCCCCAAAGTCTGAATCACACTAACATAGTATACCATAGCATACTAAACTAGAACATCCGCTCCCGTTGTTTAACTGATTAATAAAGAAAGAAAAAAACACAACATCAACTAAAAAGAGTAATAAAATAAGACAATTCCTTCACAACCAAACAAATGCTATTCTCAACTCCATTAACACCCAAGATATAAATCATATCCACAAACGAAAAATGATTCAGGTGACCATCCATGACGAGTCGGGCAAATCCACACAAGAGGAGCAAGTATAATCAACAACGAACGGAACCGAATGATGAAATGCAACGAACGCCACATCCATCCTTTCGCTCCCCCACACCAAAACAAAAGAGAAGCCAGCAGGCCCCGCCTACGATCAGATTCTAGAGAAGTGGGATCATGCTACCAATCAGTCCAAAAGCCGAAGCGCAAGTGATCCTTGCAGGCGCAAGCATGCCAATAATCCAGAATATGCGCAAAGTCATAATGCAATGTATTCTAGATGTCATAAGAATAGCGTGAGCTATACCAAATTTCATTCTCCGCGGGCCCTTCCACGCCGTCTGAAAAAGTCCATGACCTTTCTAGCAGCACCGCTACTTCCACCATGGTCTGCATGCGATGATCCGAATGTGTTCTCCTGTTCATAGGCCTCGGTGAACTTGCGGTTATTTTTCTGCAACACACCTCTTCCGTTACCATTACCGTTACCACGTCCAACAGGCCGTCGAGAATCTTCATATGAATTGTTATTGAACTCATTCTGGTAGGCACCACCACGTTGACTCTGGCTGAGCGAAGACTCGGATTCCGTTGTCATACCAGACTCAGCAGGGCGGAAGTTCATAGGAGGTATGTATTGTTGCGGAGCAGCAGACCTGGCGTTTTGAGGTTGCTGAGGTGGCGCAAAACGTTGTTGGGTTTGTTGTGCTGGAGGACTATTACGGCTTCGTTCATATAATGCATCCGGTGCCGCAGGGTAATCTGCATTATTCACGCCCAGGTTTCTCTCATCCCGGTTATTCTGAGGAGGTTCTGAAAAATTGCCTTGAGTTTCAGGATAATGGCCTTCGGTTGGGGTAGTGGATGCTGGTGTGCCAGGATCCTTACCAATGCCAATAGATCTTAAAGAAAACGAGGCAGGGAGAAGAGAGAATCTCTTTGACACCTTGTCAGTGGACCCGGTTTTAGAAGTAATACTTCCACTTCTCTTCTTGCCAAATCCAAAAGAGATAGAACGTCGAGAATCGATAGATTGGCGTGGATCATCAGAGCTTGGGATATTGGCGTTTGACATACTGACTGGTGGGTATGATTTCTTGGACTTCTCTTGAGATTTGTCTGTCCTACCTCCGAAAAGAGAATTGGTCCTGCTGAAAATACCTCCAATGGTGTTGGATCTCTTGTGCACAGTAGATCCTTTGCTGCCTTCGGAGGGAACGCTTCCAGTTCCATCCGGCAGTCCAGCAACTTTGGCGAACTTAGGTGCAACTTGCTTGGAAGATTCATGTGTAGGATAGGGGGATGGTTGTTCTTCCTGACCGGATGGACCGTAATTCTTCGACCCGTGAGGTTGTGGTTGAGACATGCGGCCATGTGCATTGGTACCTGCAACAGTTGGTGCGGCCGGTTGACTGTACGATCCACGGTTTGGGAATCCCATAGACCCCGATCTATTCGAAGTCATTGAACCGCCAGTATTAGGTCTTGCAAAAGATTGCTGGCCAGAAACTGGAGCAACATAGTTAGCGTCGGAAGCAGATCGGGGGTCTCTATTGGGGCGGGCTGGTGGAGGCATGCCTTGTTGACGTTGTGAGCTTCCCTGTCCTCTACCTACAGATGCGTATTGAGCATCTCTAGACGTGTGAGGATCATGAGACAGCGGCGGCTTATCTGTCGAAAGGGCTCGCCTCGATGGTCCTCCAGAGACTTCCACTGGTCCTTGACTAGCGGTACGTGTGCGGCTCCTTGATCCATTTCCTGCAGCGGACGAAGCAGGTTCGCCTCTTTGTGTCTGCGATCGTGGAGCAACATATTCAACTTGAACTGTTCTTCTCTTGTTGTCCTTCGATGTCTTCCCTGGGGTCTCTTCTTCCTGGTCCACGTTGCCGTGTTTTCTGCCAAGTTCTCCAACGGCTGCAGGAACCTTTTGTGATTTCGGTTCTCGGACGGAAGCACTTCTAGCAAGTAATGGCGTCTCTTGTGGTTCATCAGAAGGTACGGTGGTGTTGGCAATATCTCCAGTAGTAGTTGTGCTGCTTGTAATGAAGCCCACAACATGTGAATATTCGCTGAGCCAACTGTGTCGGGCGACTTCGAATAAATCGGCACGTTTGCGTGGATCGGGGACAAGGATTCGGCGGAGAAGGTCTCGAGCATGTGGTGTAACGTACTCGGGAAATGTGAGTGGCGTAGAAACGATGTATTTGTAGAGAAGGTTGATGTTATCGCCCTCGGGATTAGCTGGATCGTCATCGAAGGGCAGATAACCAGCAAGCATGGCATACTAGATTCATGTCAGCGGGGTACTTGCCCATAGGTCGGATGACCCAAACATACCAGAATTACACCGCAGCTCCATACGTCCACCTTTCGACCTGTGTATAACGAATCACTGACAACCAATTCTGGAGCTGCGTAGCAAGGACTGCCGCAACTTGTCTGCATCAAATCACCTCGTCTCACACCGCCAGCTAAAATTTTATCCAAGCCCATCCGCTTTACGTAGTCACGACTAGAAAGATTGTATTCGATCTCATCCCCAAGCTCATCGTCGGGGTTGAAAGTATTAGCAAACCCAAAATCGGTGATGATTATGTTGCGATTGCGGTCCAGCAGAAGGTTCTCGAGTTTTAAATCACGATGAACGATCCCTTTCTTGTGTAGATAACCTACTCCGGATACCAATTGGGCAAACAATCGACGAGCGGCGTTGTCCTTGAGGTATCGATGATTAAGAATATAGTCGAAGAGTTCTCCACCTGAAGCGTACTCTAGAATGATTCCAATCTGCTTTTCTGTCTCTACCATTTCGTGCAGTCTAACGATGTTTGGATGGGAGATCTCACGGAGAATAGCGATCTCGCGATAGATCTTAGCAAGTCGTGTGGGGTTCGTTCCTACACTGTCACGTCGAATGAGCTTGATAGCAACCTGACGGAGACTTTCGTTAGTATTAAAACACGTTGCAGTGGGGATAAATAGAACTTACTTGGACACCGCCTTCTTGTTTCCAGCCCATCTTAACCTTCCCAAATTCTCCCTCGCCGAGAGTATTACCCAAATAATATTCACCGAATTTGCTATTCTTCTCTCTCTTGCCCGAGTTGGCATGATCGTGTCGAGATCTTTGTCGAGGAGCATCTGGGACAGTTTCGACACTCAGATTTGCTGGTGCGGCATGTGGTTGTGTTGACGAAGGCACAGCTTCAGCCATACGTTCTCTTTCTCGGTCCAGGTCAACCTTCGGGTCACTAATCATGACGCGATTGAGAACCTCGCTGGCCTCCCTTGACAGTCCGCTGGCGTCTGTACCACTAGCAGCAGCTGGAGCATCCGATCTGGTTGTAGAATTAGATGGTTGCCTCGGTTCTCGAGCTCCAGCAGGACGTTGCGGTAAGACATCAGGTGCCTGCTCAGCTCTGCGTCTCGATCGCGATGCTGCATTTGCAGCGGAAGCGTCATCCTTGGGCTTATCCCGATCTGTCCCATTTGGTTGTCCATTACTCCTATTACTATATTGACCATCCGAAGATTGTGCTCTATTCTTCCCCCGCTCCTCATTTGTGTATTCACCCCGTCTAGAACTCGAGCTACGCTCTGCTACTGGAGCTGCACCTATTGCAGGATTTGCTCTGTTCGAAGATGATCTGGCGGAAACAACTGGCGGTACACCGCGCTGGTGATCGCCAGGGGCCATTGAATTAAATGCAGGGGTAGCTGCGGATGTTGGTGACGATGCGTGGTTTGAGGAATTGGATGGTCGAGAAGTTATAGGCGCTGGGTTGGTTCCCGAAGGTGAGTAGTATTGGGCTTGCTGATTATTATTTGTTGATGCGCCATTGCCGCTCGGCCTTCGAGTTGGTTTTCGTGTGGATGATGGGGATGCGTTCGCGGAGTTTTGATTGTAATAAGGATCTCGAGATTGTGATGAACCTGATGTGTAAGGTCTATTCGACGATGAAGGTGCTGCAACTGGTGATTGCGATCCTATAGTTGTCGGTTGATGAGGTGCTGCTTGTAATGCGGCTGAAGACATCTCTTCCTAAGTTAGTTTTAAAAAAAAAATAGTGCACTGTTGTCAATCGCAGATTGGATATCTAGCAACCGGACTTGTCAAAAATTACAATGACCGTTGCAACGATATAAATCCAAGAAATTGTTCTGTGATTGCGAAAGTTTGACGCCGTTCACGAATTGTATCCACCAGCTAACATTATGGAACGAATTGAAGGTTTTACTGCTTTATCGGTGAGGGACGGGTAAATTGTCTGTTGATACACCTATCATTAAAGCAATAATGGAAATCTTAAGGCCGATGATAAAATAAAGGATCGCGGCTGCTGGCGAAAAGCGAAATAGTAATAGTACAGCGCTGAGCGACTATTATTTCTTAAGATGTCGTAGCTCCAACTAGAAAATAGGCGGTCGATGGGGGATATGGCGGTACAGTTCGAGCTACTATTTTTCCAATTTAGTGTTTCCTCCTTTGTGGTTGGCTGATCAATTCGATGAATTGATTTAATTCGTAGAGAGGATTTAAGTGGGTGGCTGGGAACAACACAACCAAGAAAAATAAGAACAAAATCCCACGCGACTGTTTGAGATTGTATTGATTGTTGTTCTTGTTGTTGTTGTTGTTATTATTATTGATTTGATGTTGTTGATGTGAGAAGAGATTAATGGGAAATGAAATGATTGATGTACCGTGCTCTCTCTTATTCTTGTTCTTCTTCTTCTTTTTCTTATTGTTTCGGTACGTACGATAAAAAAAAAGTAAATCGTTTTCCTTTTCTTATTCTCTTTTTCCCTCCTAATTTCCTTTTTAGGAAATCTCTCGTCCTTTTTTTTTTTTTTAAATCTTCTCTTTATTTTCTTCTTCTTCTCGTCGCCCTTTGCTTCAGGACTTTTTACTACAAAAATGAGAGTATGTAAGTTGGATTTGTTTGTATTAATTGAAAAATATTAAAAAAAAAAAAAAAAGAAAAAGTTGGCCGGACTTGTATTTCCAAGGATTGTAAGGAAAGGTTATGGATATTGATTAGAGTTTGGGTTTGGTGTGATTTATTATTTGATTGAATGATTGATTGATTGACTTGACTTGACTTGACTTGACTTGACTATTATTATTGTTGACCAAATTTGCTGGTGATGGGATGGCAAGGATAAACAGCACCAACAACTTTACTCCGTAACCCGTACCAGTAGGTATGTAGTGGGCTTATTAGGAACAAAGCACAAAAGATGGTACTGGTATTGGCGCTGGTATGTACTGGTATGTACTGGTAGAAGAATAAAATCTTTTGGGAGAGAAAGGATATGAAAGATACGAAGATATGAAACTTGATAAACTTACTCAAAGTTGTACAAATATTTCCCTTATTTCCTTCCCTGTACTTTGGTATAATTTTAAAAGGTCTGATACTCGTACTGATTTGATTTTATACTGCTCCGTAGGATCCAATATAAAATATGAGATCAGATACAGATGAGCCGTATCCCCCCTAGACTTTTAGTAATAGCACTTGTAACCTTGAAGATATGATGCTCAAAGATTCCAATGGACTCGTTGAGAATTCAAATTTATCCTCTCTCCATGCCTCTTTGCTTTTCTTCCTTTTGTTCTAATCCTTTTAACCGGTAATTCAGTAATAATTCCAAATTCCAAATTTTATTTGGTCCTCTTGTTTGCTCGCTTTGCTTGTTGCTTCCCTTGTAATTTCCTTTTGAAAACTTTAGCGAGGTTCAATGTGGTTAAAGGGGAAAGCGCTGGTCATATATTGAACTGCGCAACGAGTATTTTAAGGCTTAAGATGGTAAGCAAGTCATTCGGGCCTGAACTTATTGTGAAATTGATGAAAAAGACGGCACTTGCACTCGCAATTCCACTCAACGAGGCAGAATTGACTCTAAACAAAATCATGAGATCGTTATGTCGGCTCTAAGCTCTGAAGATCTCAATAATTTCGAAAGTAGGTAATGTAGCGGGGTGCAAATGAAAGTTATGAAAGGGAAAGTACTGAAGGTATGCAGGTGGTGTGCAAGGCAGGTAATAAAATCCCTTGGACTTAGTTTGCTCGTATATCGAGGTTTATTGATATTCGGAAATCAACATCCATCCGACGAAAACCTCGATTAGGTATAAAGGAAACGGGCGGATTGTGTAAACTCTTCTGAATCCTGATGTTTAGCTAGTTGTACGTACCTTAGTGTTGAGATTTAAGCATTGATGAGCTTATTGAGTGTAGTAGTGTACCGTATGATCGGGTTTTAGTTGCCGGTATTAAACATTGGTTCTAAAAACGTGGTAATGATATAAGATTGTTCAGTTCGCCGTTCTCGAACATATATGATGGTCGTGCTATCAAAAGGTTTCGAAGGCAGGAAATTCTTTGGGTACAATTATCGTTGCGTCCAGGTGCAGACAGAAGTACTGACTGGTATTTGCCAAAAAGGTCGAATACTAAAGGGAGTGAGTGACGACAGGTTGAGCTACCAAAGATTTTGATAGATTTCTTTTTCTTCTCTTCCTCTGCGGGACTACGAAAGTTTTATCAACTTGATGCATGAAAAAGTACGACTTCAATATTACCACTTTACGATAGATGGTCTACTGTCACTACATTCATGCTACTCGAAAAGGGGAATAGAGCAGCAGGCAGTTCCTTGATATCAATCAGATGAAATGGAAACGGCATGTACCCTACCTACAATCTACAACGTGGAGACTCGAGAATGAGGGAGAAGTTCCTCTTCATTGGTGAAAGTTTACAACTACATGGAAGATGATTGTTGGAATTTCATCCGTCGCGGATTTTCGCGTTTTCATAATACTTCGGACATTTTTGATAACCTTCTAGTGTGGGCCACAGAAGGGTGGCCATGATGCATTCTCAGAGTACAAGATGATGTGGTTAAATCAACAATGAGCGTGGATGGAAAAGAATAGATGGCACGGTGGTATGTATGGTATGGTATGGCATAAACATCATAAAAAAGTTGTTTATTTTGCATTGACGTGGCACTCAAATAGTGAGAAGGATCCTCGATCAAGTGAAGCACAGAGTTCCTAGGTCCTAGGTAGCTACTATACAGTACTTGGTATGTTTACCTTCGAAAGCTTATAATTTGATAATATCATTTACTAATAAGTACCCAAGAAATGAACAATAAATTCTTTGAAGTTAATGTAAGCTTCTTTGGAATTTTCAATACATTTTTTTGAATGCGGTTCGAATATTGAATCGTTATTGTATTAATACCAGTAAAATGGATAGCCAAAAACCGACAAATTCATTTATGGTTATGGGCATATCATAACTAGTACATAGTAGCGTACCGGTGGTGTATGAACCACTAAACCAATATCTTCTTCCCCTTGCCTTCTTTAACCTTCCTAGTTTTTGAACTGTCTGTGAGTATTTTTAATTCTTTAATTTGTTCTTTTCATCCAAGGATATCCATCTTATTTTTAAATATAGCTCTTACGAGGACCATGCCACTGCTATCAGAGTACATGTGAAAATAGAAACGTGCGAAGTCATAGCAGCGAATTATTTATTAATACAGTATTAGGTATTCTGTAGAAAATTTATATTTCCATTTCTGAAGTGAGGTTAACCGCCAATGGACCGCACCACATCGAATCACCCTCCTCAAGAGCTCAACACTTTTCTTTAGATCTTATTTTCGCTTCTATACCTAGTGGATAGTGGACTTTCGATTGAAAAAGGTCTCACCGTGATAGAGAAGAATCTCTCGGTACCGTTAACGGTCACAGACAATATCGATACAGTCAAAACCCGTCATAAGGATCCCCGATATAAGGATATCCCCTTTTTAAGGATAAATTCTTAGGTCCCAAGCATTTTTGTTAGTAAAATAAGGATAAATTCTTTATAAGGATATCCTTAGCGAATCAAGGTCCGCTCCCATATAAATAATTGTGGATTTATCCTT
>JWJB01000933.1:0-11222 GCA_000812895.1 Rutstroemia sydowiana | reverse complement strand
GCAATCCAACCTCTCGGGCACCCCCCTAAACCTCACCACCTCCAATTTATCCACCTCCCTCCACTTTTCTTTCCTGCCTCCCCACCCTCCCTTCCTCATCGCACTAACTATTGTTTCCTCCCTCGTCCACCCCTGTTCACTCGCCACCTCCGGTAGATAACATGCACCATATCTGCGACCTTTACTCTGAAAACTTATGCGTATCCCATGAACACCAACTTCCCAATCGAGTGGGTGAGCACAATCTTCGAAATCTGTTAGGAGGGTTACGGTTACCGAGAGAGTGGGGAGTTCGCTGAGAGTGATGGGCGAAAATCGTGTGTCGTCTAAGGCGGAGGTTAGGGCGTAGGAGGAGAGACCGGATGAGAGGGAGACGGAGGAAAATGTTCCGATGCAGCCGCGGAGTTGGGGACTCGGGTCGAGGGAGGTAGGTGGGGGGATAATATTCCAGGTTACGAAGAGGGGGGAGGAGGTTGGTGGTGATGAGGGGAGTGATGTATTAGATGTGGATGGTGTAGTGAGGATTGTAGAAGTGGGAAGAGATGAAGTATTTGAATTTCCGCTTGTGGTTGAGGGGGTACTGAGTCCAGAGCCGGTGGTTGAGTTTGAGGTAGGACTTGGGTTTTTTAGGTGTTGAAGATGGGGATTTTGTGGTGTGGTTTGTTGTTTTTCTGTTTCCATTTCTTCATCTTCATCCTCTTCATCCTCATCTTCTTCTTCGTCATCTTCATCTTCTTCTTCTTCAGATTCGGCACCCAGTGTACTTTTAGGAAGTAATCGTTTCGGATATGCGGCCCATGATTTTTGTACTTCTGAAAGAGTCATAGGTTTGCGATCCTCGAGATGGGAACTCAAGGTTTCGAAACAATAGAGGCAGTGTTCTATTGTTGCCATGATTGATTTTGGTTTCGTTTGCTTTTATTTGGGAGGGACGTTTTTCTTTCGGTAAGTGGGATGGAGAAGATTTGTGATAGAGTTGATGGTTATGTACTGGTACCTAAGTAAATTAGGTACGAGTCGTGATGGTTTGACGATGATGAATGTGCGATTTCTACGACTAGCATGTCATGTAGATGGTTGTAAAATCATTGCGATAGTTTATAGGTATTTAGATGTTTTGTTTTGTTTTGTTTGTAGAGGGTATTATTTGAAGAAGAGGTTGGGAGGTTGGGAGGTGAAGTGAGGTTGGGAGGTGAGGTGGAGGTAAAGAGGGGAGAGGTTAGCAATCAATAAATCATATGGCGGGGTAATCAAATGAATTTGGTGGAGTACAGTACAAATCGACGTAATCGGTGATAAAATGAAACAAGGTGGGCTGGGTGAGTTTTTAATGTTTTTTTACATAAACTTATGCATTTATTTGGATAAATTGTGTATTTTGTATTTTGTACTCATAGATAAGGTAGGTATTAATAATTACCAAATTTGTGCTGATTTTATGCTGATTTTATGTAAGAATGACCGATTCTTGAGTCTAGACCCGCCCATTCTTGGCGAGTGAATATAAATTATTTTGACTTGAGGCATGACTGATGACTGACTGCTTTATGAAATACTTCACTTGTACTATATCTATTTCCTTCCCTTCATTATTATTAAAGCTTTGGGATGAAAGCGGATTTGATAACAATGTTTATTAAGCTGTACTACACCAATACTATCTTTCACGAACGATGACTTTTCGTAATGAATGAATAGCTGTGAAAGAAAACCCGACATACCTAACACGCACTGCGCCGTGCAATGTAGACATATCAAGTTTCAGCCACAAAGGCTACGAAATCGAGAAATAAAGCCTAGATACCGATAATCGTTATCTCCCTTGCTCAGCTCTGTACCACGACCACAAAGCTGCACCTCCATAGGTAAGAAAGGAGGCTAACGATTATTCATATTCATGCGTGCGACCATCAGAACTTCGAGCTTTATTGATATACAGATGTTCAATGGCTGTAGTGGAATGGAATTTCAAGACAGCGACGTATCAAGTTGGAATATCGTGATTAATACACGATACGTATCTGAGGATACTTATTCCCTTACCTAGAAATCAGTAAATACCCACAACAAGAAGGGAGCTACTTGTAGGTAGTAGGTGCATGATAAATACTTCTTTTGCTTCTTTATATCCCCAGAAATCATATCTAATTCCATCTCATCTCATCCCATCCCATCTCAATACCAAGCCAAAACTCGAAGCCCAAACCATGTGTTCATCCCCTCATCCCCTCACATTTCACCCTATCCACATCCACCTCCACTCAACCAGCATAACATCCCAAATTCCAACACATTTCATCATCCATCCCATAATCAATCCCCAAACCGGAATCCCCATATCCGAATCCCTTTCTTCCTTTTTAAGCTTCCTTCTTCTCTTGTTTGATACTCCATACCATATGTACTTCATACCAACATCAATAAATCCCGGTACATCAAACATCTAATTCGGTATCTCATCCGAACTCAGCTCTACCGAATCCCGATATTACAGTAATGTTACCACATGGGGAAAAGTAGTAGTATAAAACTAGGATATGCATACATACGAAACAGAATTTGAAGTTTAGCGAGTTTGCATTTTCTGCACATCATCATCATCATCATCCATTCAATCCCCCTGACTAGTAGCTATAGAATCAAAACCCCATCTCATCATAAACATACTGTATCATTTTCCCCGAGTTTTACTCATATCCATATCCATACAACCCCAGCCTCAACCCAGCCCAGTACGGAAAATACCCAGATCCATTTTTTTTATCGTGCAAGCATCCCAAACAACAAACGTCTCACCACCACCTGATCATCACTCAAAATCAAGATTCAATCGTAATCAATTCGTTCAACGATCCCATCACATACCAAAAACCGTTCATCACACAATCAAACTAAACTTTATATCAGTATCAGTAAGAAATAAAGAAAAAAAATATCAGACGAACAAAAAATAAGGTTAATTCTTGGCAATGTGAAGCACGGGTTCCAATTATATTCGTATTGGCTCTGCACTTTCAACTCGTATTTGCGAATTAATCCATGGAATGGAAATAGATTTATGCTTAATTTCAAACAAAGCTTGTCTTGTTTTGAAAATAAAGAGATGGGATGGGTATTTTCCGGGGACTAAGTTGAGGTTGGGGAGAGAAAGAAAGGGAAGGGTTGGAGTTGGGGTTGTTGGGTTGAGGAGTGGGTGGTGTGTGCTTGTTGCTTGTTTTGTGAGTTATATTGGATTTTACTTTTTGATTAGGATAGGTAGTGGCAGGTAAATTTGATTGACTGTCAAGTTAATTTCTATATTTACTACAGGATTACCTGCTAACTACCTAAACAAACCACCGAAATACAAGAAGAAATGAAATGGAAGTGTAATCACATACCTCGGAAAAAAGAGACCATAAATTCAACCTGCATATAAGGAGTACATACAATACATACACTTTCTTGTACAATATCAAACCCATAAGGTTATCACATTCTGTATACAGTATCTTATAACACACAACAATTCAACACGCAATCAGCACCCAAATTTCAATACTATAGTTCTAATTCTAATGTAACCAGCCTGCTTCACCTCAAGTTCCATCTTCACATACAAATATCCTAATACATATATTATACAATTCTCCTGCGCCACATTTCTCATCTTATCTTCAAACACCATGTTGAAATTTTTGCAAATTCTTTTCATGGGCCAATGGTGGGCTGTGTATTTCTTTGGTATCGGATCGTGGATCATTTGAGATTAGGTTTTTGGATGTGGATTGCTATGGGATAGGATGGAATGGGATTACTCCGTAGATTACTCTATTGATCAGACTTCTTTTGCTTCGGATGTGATGATGGAAAGGAAAAGGAAAAGGAAGGATGAGGGGTTGGTTTGAGGATACGGGATTTGAGATGATTTTCACTCGGCTTCCGAGTGGAAGAAAGGGTATGAGTTTTGTGAAGTGAAGTGGTATTTGATACATAGATACATAGGTACTTTGTATTGATGTGATTGGTGCTAGTATCATCATATCATTTTATTGATTTATGCTTTTATATTACCAGGTACTATTTTCCATACACTTCCTTCCCCTAGATACTGCAGTGCAGTCCTGTAGTATATATCCCTCTCCTCTCTTCTTTCATCTGACCTTTTATTTTCTATATTTACTTTCACTTATAATTCTTTCTCATTCACTTCATCCATTCACTTCATCCAATCTTTTATCTTCTATCTTCTATATAATACCCACCTATCCTTCCTTCATTCAACTCATCGTCGCCGGTCGACTTTTTTACTTCAACAACTTACTTCATCAAACCAATCCAACCAATCCAACCAAAAGAAAACCCCTATCCATATCCAAAAATGCAATTCCAAACTCCCCTCTTAGCACTCATTTCCATGCTCGCCACATCTACATTCTTGATTGGCGTGGTAGCTCAACCTATTGCTCTTGATAGTGGTATGTTTTTCTTTTCCTCACCCTCTTCCCCCCCTCTTTTTCTCCAGCTAACCCACCGTTCCCACCCCAACAGCATTCCCACAACTCCTCTCCTCCCGCCAATCACCATCCACTGTTCCTGTAGCAGTCGATGCTTCAGCTCCTTCTATGAGTGATAAGGATGGGAATATTGTTAGTTTTAATAGTACGGGGGTGTATCAGGGTATGTGATTTTGTACCTTTTTTTTTTTTTTTTTTTTTCTGGCGGCGTGGGAAGGAGGAAATTAAAAGAGGGGATGAGGGAAGAATGAGGAAGTGAGAGACAATGCTGACATGAATACATTATAGCTGCAACAGTAGCCGGGCAATAAGTTATTTCCCAAACTCTTTCGACTAGAAGGAAAGATGTGGAAATGAGTGAAGGTGAAAAGGGGAAGAGATTTTATAGTTGGAGATGGGTATTGAGGTGGTTTGATTAGGTTCGATGTAATGGATGGAGATTGATCAGGGTATTAGAATGGAATGGAATGGTTTTATTATACTGTAATTGGATATACCGTATACCGTATACCGTATTATGAATATGGGATATAGATATGATGCTTGATGCTTGGTGCTTGGGTATTTACTTGATGATTTGGATGGAATGGATGGGATGGTATGGGATGGGGAAGGAAGGTCATGGTAGCTAATCAGGATACGGAAAAAAAACATGATTTGGAATAGAAATGAAAAAAATCATACAGTATTATCATTACAACTACCTATAAACCGATTCCACCGATTCGCAAAACCATGCATCTATCATCATAATATACCTAGTAGTATTAGAAAATAGATAATAAAGAATATACTTTCTATATTTTTATCCAACCTAATAAGGTTTCAAAATCATTGGTTATTTTCAATATTCATTTATGGATTAGTTTAATGCGTTTGCTTTATTTACATGTTTCTCACCAAATCCAAACCAAAATATACAACCACAGCACTGGAATCTGGGGTGAATTGAAGAATGTTGGGTGGCTTGTTTGCTCTGCTGTGCTGTGTAAACGGTTTGAATGGCTTTCTTGAATTGATGGATTGAATTGATGGATTGATGTTGTTTGATGTAAGATTATCACTCGGGATTTATAGAGAATGGGGTGATAAATAGTTATTTATGATTATTGAGATTGAGATTGAGATTGAGATTGAGATTGAGATCTCAATTATTCCTTCACTTTTCCTCCCCTCCCTTTCCCTTCCTAATAAAAATAATACACCCACCCAGCATCACAAGTATCCTAAACCCACCCCATCCATCACGCCCATACATCCCAAATCCCCAAAGCCGCATACCAATCCATTTCCCCATCCTCAAATCCCTCCATTCCCACAAACTTCCTTTCCAACCTCCTCAATAGCTCTCACCAATCCATCAACCGTCTCCTTTTTCGTTTGTATATTGACTACTACTCTTAGAAAGCTTCCTCTCTCTCCTTCTGCGTAATCTACCATGAATCCGCGAGGGATTAATTTTCGTACTACTTCTTTTGTTATGCGTGTGTTTTCTTCTTTTGCTGATTTATCGGTATCCTCTCCATTGCTCGTCTCATCGCCATTGGCATCCTCATTTCCACCACCATAATAAAAGCAAACCTGCAAACACGGCAACGGCATCTCCGACACCAGAATAAAATCCCTATGCTCTTGTACCTTCTCCGCCAAATACCTCGCCATGTCAAACGCCCCATCAATCTGTTTCGCAAACCCTTCCTTTCCATAATATACCCATGCCAACGCAAGTTTTAGACTATCTCCCCTACGACCACATTGTAAAGTAAGATCAGCGATGTCCCATAATTCATCACTTCCGGATTCATTTTCATCAGAGGAATGAAAAAGGTATGAAGCTGGTAAGGTATTCGCTTTATGGAATATCTTCATATCGGGACCCAGAAGAAATGAACATGTAAGTGGAACATTCATCATTTTATGAGGATTGATAGCCAAGGAATCGGCAAGATGAGAACCTGCTAATTTGTGACGATGGGAAGGAGAAAAGATGGCGGGTCCACCCCATGATGCATCGATATGCATCCAGAGATTATACGTCTTACAGATGGCAGAGATTTCAGGATATGGATCGTATGAACCTAGAACAGTGGTTCCTGCAGTGGCATTTACGAAGAATGGGGTTTGACCACGGGCAATGGAGTTTTGAATGCAGGTGGATAGAGCGGTGGGTATCATGCGGCCTTGGGTATCGACGGGGACGGGAATTACGGCGTTGGATCCGAGTCCGCACATTTGGGCGGCTTTTTCGAGGGAATAGTGGCCATGGGCTGAGGTGAAGAGTACAAATTTGTGGTTACCGATTCCATGGGCTTTGGTGGAGGGGAAGAGGGTGTTGCGGGCGATTATTAGGGCTGTGGTATTGGATGCTGAACCACCTTGAGTGGAGATCCCACCGGCGTGAGGGCCATTGAATCCGAATAAGTTTGCTAGTGCTTTGGTGGTGGTCTTTTCGATAATGGTGAGTGCTGGTGATACTTGATAGATATGAACCTGTTCAGAGTTAGAATATGGTTTTGATTTAATAACATTTCGAATTGATATGATGAATTTGGTATCGAATATCTTACATTGGTGTTTAAAGTAGCAAGTATCAATTCGGATATAAGTCCAACCTGATAATCATTTCAGCTACCATTTTACTATACCTTTCCCTAATGAAGAGAAGGATTTCGGATTTCATACTGCATTTGTACTTGAGTAAAGCTTATCTAGGAATCCTTGATCCCAAGTATTAACACTATATTTAAGCACTTGCTCAACCGTCGATAATAAACCCGATTTTCCTTTTCCACCTTCAGGCAAATTGAAATTGAGAAGCTGAACTAGCTTTTCGGGTTTGTGAAGTTCAATTAGACTGGTCCTTGGACCTCCACCAGGGATCGCCTTTCCATGACCCATATGCTTTGCTGTCGCATCCTCATCGGCTGATTTGATGAATGGTACTATAAGAGAACGAATGGCATTAAGTAACTATAGTAACGTGTTAGACGATGATCCTATTCTTGTCTATTTTGAATTGATAGGTTTTTGCAAGGGATTTCCTCACATCATCAACTTCATCAGCTCTGTTTAAAGGATTTGTATCGCTTGATATATCCTTGATAGATAATTTGCCAGCATTATCATTTAAACTTGAAGCCATCGTGAATATAATGAATTAATGTATTGTTGAAAGGTAGTAAAAGGGAAGAGAATTTAATGACAATGAATAAAGAAGAAAGAAAGAAAGAAGATATAAAATCTTAGAAAGATTATATATAATATAAGAAAAAAAGCTTACATATTACTATATTGAATAGTTTTTATATTATCAAGTTGTAATCGTAATCAATTCATTTGTGGTTTTCATATTTTTGCAGTCCTTGTCCTGGTGATCCTTCCCATGACGTGACGCGCATAAAATATTAATATTTTCATATAAAAAAGTCTAGAAGCGGTAAAATATGGTAAAATATGGTTAAATATCGGAAAATAAAAACAAATATAAAAAACTTATTAATAAGATACCGAGTGACAGCACAGACTACTACCTAGGTACAGACTTTTCAGCTCCTGTCGTCCATTATCTTGTCCCACCGCCTTTATGATGATTGAATTGTTGCTTGTTTCTTTTTTTCTTTTCTGCCAAGGTCGACCAGGATACCAGGATACTAGGGTATTTTGTTTTACACTTTCTCCCGCTAGTGCACCGCATTTTGCCAATAGTAAAAGTTCTTGTTTGAAATTTGTATAATCTTGAAAATCCTCCCTTCTGTTGACATACAAGAGAAACTTGACAAAATTCTCTTCTAAAATTTATTCTATTCTTTCCTTACAAATAAAATTTCTTTTCTTTTCTTCTTTTACATTCAAGTCGTCGATTTCTTAAATATGCCAAAAGAAAATAAGCATGCGAGAGGAAGAAGAGATACTCTCAAGAGGAAGAGAGAAGAAAATGTCGAAAGAGAAGATGATGGGGAAGCTGACAGTCAAGAAATGAAAAAGAGGAGATCTTCTTCTAACTCACCAGCTCAAGAAGATAATTCTTTTGAAAGGTTAGATGATGATAAAGGTTTTGAATTTGGTACTGGCACAAATGCAATTGAAGTTGCAGAACGCCCATACTATGGTTTACTTGAAGACGAAGAACAGGAATACTTTAAACGAGCCGATGAACTACTCGAATTGAACGATTTCCCTTCGCCAGAGGAACGATCTCTCTTCTTAGCAAACGTATATCGAGAAGCACAAGGAAAGGAATTGAAGATTGCTTGCAGTCAGTCATGTTCGAGGTTAATGGAAAGATTGATCTTGTTAAGTACAACGGAGCAGAAGAAAAAGTTGTTCATGCAATTTGCTGAGAACTTTCCTCATTTGGTTTCGCATCGATTTGCAAGCCATTGTTGCGAAATGTTATTCATTCAGTCTGCTGCCGTTGTTACTGAAGAACTGACGGGCGCGGAAAAGAAAGTCGAAAAGAAATCAGACGAAGAAACATCCGATAGCGAAGAACTTGGATCAATGGAGAGTTTGTTTCTCGCCGCACTGGATGAACTCGAAGGACAGATGTCTACCCTCCTCACCGATCGATTTGCTTCGCATACACTTCGAGTTTTGCTCATTATACTGTCGGGAAGACCTTTGGAAAAATCTTCGACAAAAACTTTACTGCAGAGTAAAAAGAAGGAAAAGATTGGCATAAATGGGCTGGACACCGCTCCATCGGAATTTACACTCAACAAACGTGTTGTTCCAGAATCTTTCCTATTTGCAATTGAGAAGATTATTTCGGACACGGTTGCTTCGATGGATCGTGCCTTTATTACAGTGCTGGTTGGCCATCCTACTGGAAATCCTTGCTTGCAATTGCTTCTGGAATTGGAGTTGACCGATCCTAATTCTAAAAAAGGCAGCAATTCTAGCCAAAAGACTCTCATTTCAACACTCTTGCCAGATGATATCACTGTTGAAGGAAGCCAGTCTGCCATTTTTGTCAATGGAATTGTTTATGATCAAATTGGATCTCGTCTCCTGGAAACAATTATGACAAATTCCCCTGGCAAGCTTTTCAAGCAAATTTACCGAGCAATCTTTAAGGATAGAATTGCAGGCCTGGCACGGAATGAAATATCATCGTATGTTGTCATTCGAGTCTTGAATCGTCTCAGCAAAGAAGATCTTGAAGAAGCCATTCAAGAAATCTCTCCTCAAATCGAAGGATTAGTTGCCAGAAACCGAACCATGATTATCAAGACATTGTTAGAACGATGCAAGGTTCGAGGTGCAGATACTGAAGGTCTTACGACCAGTATTGAAAGGGCGTATGGGTCTGATAAAAAGGAACTGATCCTCAAGATGACAGACATCTCACTTGATGCTCTCACGGCAGCCACTGCGACTCCTCCGTCCGCCGAGGATGCGGACACACCGGCGCCTACTGTCGTTCAGCCGAAACCTACACCTGCTCAAACACATGGCTCTTTACTTGCGCAAGCTATGCTTCAGATCTCTGGGCCTCCAGCTCAATTGATACAGAATGCCCTGCTCAGCCTTCCTACTTCTACCCTTTTATCTTTGTGTCTTCACTCGACTACTACTCATATTATACAAGCGTCACTTGTTCCTTCTGCACCAAACACACCGTCCAATCTCTTATTTCGCCGCAAGCTCATCAATACTATAATTTCACCACCAGCTGCTGCCACACCTTTAACCCAACCGCCTATCATCACATTGTCTCTGAATAAGGCTGGGACACATATCCTCGACTCTCTACTCCACACAACCACTACCCCAACATCCACTTCATCTGCAAGTCTTTTCTCTCTATGCGAACGAATTGCTATGTCTCTCATGCCTTATGAGTCAGTTCTTAGGGATAGTTGGACGGGAAGAATTGTGTGGCGAAATTGGTCTATGGATTTATTCAAGCGTCGACGTGCAGAATGGGTGAAACGCGTCAAGTCGGGCGAAACTTCATCTCGATCTACTATTCCTGTCCATCAAATTTTGAAAAGTCAGGATGGGAATTCGGGACAAGCTACAAATGGGAAAGAGGTAATCAGTCATGAAAAAGTCAACAAGGGCAAAGGTGCAGAAAATGATGGGAGACAAAAGTCGGCTATTGAGTTGGCTAGAGAGAAGTTCGCTGCTCAGAAGATTGCCGGTATAAGTGGAAAAGCAAAAAGCTACCCAGTAAAGGGTGTCAAGGCAACTGGTGCAAATGCTATCTAAGAGATTTGGGTCTGAGAATGATGATGGGGGATAGGGGCATTCGAGATTTACGTACGGGACGGACTTATAAACGATGGACGATGCATACAAAACAGAATATTTTGGGAAAAATCATGTTATGTGATCACGCGAGGGGTATGACACGATTGGGAGTATGATGTTATATGAATGAAATTGGCTACGTACGCTACGCTATTTAAGGGGACAAAAAATTGGGATGATGATTATCAAAAGATGTATTCAGGGACGGATACTTCATATGTTTCGATCCAAAGATTGGAAGTGGGATAAAAAGGGAATGGAAGGGTTGGGAAGATGGGAAGATACCAATGAGTAATGAAAATTTGTGGGATGAGTTGAAGAAGATTTTTCTTTCTTTCTCTCCTTTGTAATATTCATATATTTCTTTTTGTTGTTTTAGTTTTTTAGCTTTAGTCTTTTTTTGAATTTTTGTTTTAGTGCATTTGATGCCATAGCAACAAGCTCAGGTAGTTTGGCTAGGTGGCTGGGGAG
>JWJB01000925.1:0-19117 GCA_000812895.1 Rutstroemia sydowiana | reverse complement strand
CTGTTCTAAAAGAGATTCGAGTTATTCAGGCAACCCAGATTTAGAGCATGATCGAGGAATTATTACACCAACGACGTACTACTTTGGTGATAATTCTATTAACCCCACAGACCAGCCATCCTGGCGACTGGCGTTTGTTGAATTTACAGTGTAACTGTCTTTCCAAACCCACTAATCCCCGACATAAACGCAGATCTACAAAATGACACGAATATATTGGAGAACCTGTACCAAGAATCTTCACATCCCAAGGATGTATGTACTCCAACGATGAGATGCAGAACGGCTTACACGCGTTACTTGGTACGGAACTGTACAATCAAGATAAATTGGGCAGGGATGTCCGTGAAAGCATAAGTATTGAGCCAAGAGATAGATAGAAATGATCCATCACCGGATCTGTTCTGGACCAGAAATGAACCACAAGAATCCGAAGCTTTTCAAATGATGGCCACGGCCAATAATATAGTCTCACGGCATGCCAGTATCAGAGGATGGATAAGATTTATCTTGAAGTCGAGTGAAGCAGCAATGCGAGGTCTTGCGTCGATTCAAGAACCTCAACGGCCGCCAAGAACTTCTACTGGAAGTAGCACAGTAACGAACGAGCAAGAAGGCATCTCAGGATCACAACGCCTCCGCCAAGAAAGTGCCTGGGTCCAACCACCCACTCTACCATACTCTTACAAGTATACAAGCATTAACGTATCGTCCTTCGGAAAGTCTCACATCCAGAGGCTGAGCAAATCGGGACGAATATTTATGCAATGGGAGGTCCACCAGTCTTAAGAATCTTAAATACATTTCGGAACGATCTTTATACACTATCGTAGTAAGGCTGCACGTATAATATTACTATCCCCTACCTTGCCCCTGTTCCTGATATATCCGTTGATAAGGTTCAAGTGTCGAATCTCACGGGTCGTCGCACATACCTTCATTATTTATTCTCTGCTCAAAAGAATTCCAGATTCATTTTTGTATTCGTATCAATATTCATACTGACGTCTATACGCACATCTCGTCTTATCCCGTTCGTACTCAGTACAAATCATACCCTAAATCACGATTTATGTCATCCATTAAATGCATGCCTACCAATCCCCACCAACAACAAGTTTGTCTCCATCACCCAATGTCAGCCACCACCCTCTTCATCCACGGAATCCCGATCCAATCGTCAAGCTCCTTCCGCCTGTGGTGCCTCCCCTTCAGCCTGCGTTTCTGCATCTCCTCCAACATGCGTGCCCTCTCCTTCTCTATCTGCCCTAGCTGCTTCCCTTGCTTCTGCTCTGTATGTAAACATTATGTGTTAGCATGATTCTAGGTATATACCATTTGAGGAAATCCATCCGCTACCACCTGCCACATCCCACCACTCTCGCATTCATATGCAAATCCATGAGCAGAATATAAAGCAGCGTATCGATCGCCTGCGAGATTCAAATCCACCATGCAGCATAGTATACCAATCCCAGAACGAAACAAGTAACCGGAAAATCATAACCGCAAACCAAAGTTCAAATCCAGAATGATGATGTAGGAATTAGGAGGAATGGATAGAAGGAAGGAATTCCAAACCTACAGTTTATTCGCCTGTTGGAAAGAAATAAAGGTTAGCACGATTTCGTAACACAAGATCTCCCCATCACTCCCCATTACCCACCCAACCTCTACATTTCCAAATCACTCAAATCCAATGCACCTATCCCGCAAAGGAGCACCCACATTCCTTCTCACCACATCTGCAAAGCTCAACCCCAAAACAAAACAAGAAATAAAAACAAGAAGACTCACATATAAATTAACAACCTTCATCCCAAACGCAATCATCGCCGCCCAAATCAGAAAGACGAAGAGGAGAATGACGGCTATGGTGATACTTTGTCGCATTCTGACTTTTTGTTTTCTTTTCTTGATATCCTCTTCCGAATGTTCTTTCCTGCTTC
Source organism: Rutstroemia sydowiana (assembly GCA_000812895.1). NCBI lineage: Eukaryota > Fungi > Ascomycota > Leotiomycetes > Helotiales > Rutstroemiaceae > Rutstroemia > Rutstroemia sydowiana. The sequence continues at coordinate 17,168 of JWJB01000925.1, read as the reverse complement.
TTTTTTTCTCGCTCGTGTATGAGTAGAGGTGTATGTAATGGAATGCAAAGTATTTTTTTCGAGAGCTCCCAGTGGTATGAGGGAGCTATGATGGGTTGTTCCTGTGTTATGCAGAGTTTGTAAGTAAGTGCTAGACAAATAGAATAGAGTGAGAAGAGGCAGCGAGGTGATAAGTCAAGTTGAATTGAATGGGCGGCGTATTGTATCATACTGTGTCGCTGTATAGATACAATACAGGCAGAAGTTGAAGAAGGTTACACGTACCTGGCTTTAGAATCCGTGTCTATCTTCGTATGTGTGCGGAAATAAAGACGCGTATGTTGTATGGGTATTCAAAAATGAAATCGGTGGAGGAAGACGAGGCAAATGTATTTACGAAGAAAGATCCGTATCTGTAGATATTACAGCAAATGTTAAGTAACTCTAATACTATATAATAACAAAAGATTCTTTTTATACCGAGATCTATAGAATTAAAAGCTTTGAAGTTATGGCAAAGAAAAATCGGAATTTGGTATGTTGGAAAATCTTTGTTGACATCTTTTTATTTTTGTTTACTTCCTTTTCTATCTCTATCTCTATCATCGGACGAAAACCAAAAGAAATAAAAACGAAGTGTAATTTAAATTCACTCTCCCTGCCCCACTCAGTACATCTCACTTTACTTCACTGCACTTCACCTGACCTCGCCTCATCTCACTTCCTCACAAGAAACTTCACTTCCTCCTTCGTAAACAGCGCCACCAAACACTGATGGACCCCATTCTGCACCCCCAACCTCCTACACTCATCAAGCAGCACCTTAATACTATCACGCACCAAATTTTCCACCGAATACTCCCCACCCCGCGAAATCAACACATCAGCACCCACCAAAACCCTCGCGCAAGAAGCAAATGTCCTCGGATTAGATGTCCATCCAAGCGGTCCATCATTTTCCCTTGCAAACATTTTCTTTAATGTCTCGAGACCAGCCAGGACCCAATTTTCCAGCACTTTGATGTGCTCTTCCTTTAAGTATTCACCAGCCACACCACCTGGATGATTATGATCATCATATAACATTTTTGCAAGAATTTCACTCCACAATTTCACCTCTCTAACTTCGTCTATGAATAAATTCTGTTCTTCCTCGGCGAACAGCGAATCATCTTGTTTCATCGCACTGTCAAGCTGGCTCTCGGCGGAAAATAACTGCGAATCGTGAGAGAATAGAAGTTCTTCATTGCCGGTCATTCTACAGATGACATTCCAGCCGAATAGGGAGGTCTCGGAATATCTCTGACGTAATTCATTTGCAAATTCTGCAGAAGCAGCAAGTGGGATGAGCGATTTTTCTATTATTGACGACACAGTCTGAGCTCCCAGGTCTCGAACTTCATCGTCGTCGTCATTTAGGGTATCGTAAAGTGCTATGAGACATGGCAGGATCTCCGGTGTCCATTTAAGATGTGAGGGTAGACAAGTGAAGAAGTACGAAAATGCCTGTGCGGCAGCGAAACGAGTATCGAAATCCTGAGGAGTGATTAGTCAATGTTATCTATTGTACGTCGGGAAAGGGAAGCTTACATTGTACGCTTTTCCGGCTTCACTAAGAATCTTGCTCCAAATCAATAAGTCCTTGTCAATATTTTGCTCTGGCATGAGAACCATCCATTCAAGTATTTTCATAACACCACTAATTCTTAGATGCGCATTGGAGAACTGCGGGCCGTTGTTATCAGGACGTGCTAAGTACCAGATATAGCCAAAATCTTGGATAGGCTGATCCAGACCGCACGATTCGAGTTTCCTGAGTAGTGTTCGATATTGATCATGGATCTGGTTATTGGAAATCTGCGCGTCTTTGAACTGTACATCTTGGAGAGTGGCAAAGTGATCCTTGATGAAGTGATCCAGAACAAGCCACTCTCTGCTCCTCCAGGCATGAGGTACACACTCCAATGCGGTAACTGTCGCATCATCATCAGTGTGATCACTAGATTTGAAAAGCATCTTTAGTGCATTCAAATCATTAGCATGGGCAGAATCGTACACGGCTTTGCATGCAATAGCTCTCCGTAATAAAGCCCCACCCGCTTGAGCTCCGTCATTTCTCTTCTCAACGAGTATCGAACACTGAGTAGCGTATTCGTCAAGGAGCGTGGTATTTTTGATGTCTTTATCAATGATGCGTTCCTTGTTTAACTCTGCGTTTCGAGGATCGTCGGCAACAACCTGTGCGAGGTTTTTAATCTCAATGAAAACGGCCAGTGTTTCGGGAGAGGCATCAGCTTGATCCAATTGGGTGATTCCTTCGATGAGTTGGATGAGATCTCGTATACCTGTTTCGTAAGTTAAATCACAGTGTAGATTGAGAGTGCCTTATTGTCATTACTTACTAGGAGGAGCGGCAAACAAGGTAAGTCGGCGTTCTAGGACAAACTTTATTGTCATCAACACACCGTGCATGTGATTCGTAGATTTGTCCGATAACTTCAAAATGTTGTGGACATCTAGAAGCCAACCATCATGAAGCATGAAGGTACACATTGTTCGAGCAGCTAATTCTCTAATATGCCAAACTTTGCTCCCAAGATGAGCAGAAACTCCGATCTCGATTTCATCTCGGAGTAAAGTTGGAGGGCCAGCACGACGGATAATATCTAGTGCTGGAAATACTGATTCAACTGCACCTATTGTAGGCGCGGTCATATCTGTCGCACTACTTGTTTCCATGTTCAGAAGACTGAGTAAAAGTTCTGGTAAAGCTGGGTATTTCTCATATGAGAGTTTGGTAGAGCGTCCGTCCCAGCCGGCCTCAATCGACGTTTTACTCTCACTGGTTCCGAAGAGACAATCTATCAAACTTCTTAGAAGTAATAAGCCACAATTCCTGATTGCCCAACTATGAGTAATGTTAGCAGTTGATTTTTGATTGAGCGTTTTCGCGACCTACATTTCCGAAGTTAAGCTATCTGCCGCAAGTTGTAAGCAATCTGGGATATACTTATCCGACCTTTTCCCGAGTGCAGAACTCTTGAATATTTCTTTCAAACAGTTCATGGCATGCACTTGTGGTAGATTTGTCTCATCGGTTTCAGATAATGTAATTGGGAGGCAAGCCAAAGATTTGAGTTCTGTCATGACATCTTCAAAAGCCGGGCTTGTCGCATTTGAAGACAAAATGCCCGTTATCAATGCCGGAATTCCAGCAGACCTTCTCGTCGTAGAAGCTTGTAGGTGTATACATTGCAAGGCGCCCTGTTACGTAAGCCTATGAGTTGCATTATGAGGTTGGAAACGTACCTGATACCATCTTTCAAGCATATTTTCAGTCGTAGGGTTTTGCAAAATATCGTTCGGTGATAGTTGACAACATCGAGAAAATGTTAGTGAAACGGTGGAGAATGCACCTCTATGTCGAAGATTTGATAATTGATCGAAAGTCAGGTTTCCGATGGTGCCAAAAGCCACAACAGGAAGAAATGGAGTTTCATTGTTCCAGCGAAGTTTGGTTTTTGATGCAACAGTCCTCATCAAGTTGCTAGATTTCACATCAGCTAAATTGTTGATGAGCAATCCATTGCAGAAGCATACCTTGATTCATGAATAGCCCTGAAGCTATAGCTTAGAATGTCTCGGGTATCAATAGATTCAGCATCATCAATATCTTCGGGGAGATGGCCTTCTGGGGAATCATTGCAGAGTATATCCTTCACAGCTGTCCATATCTCGGTACAAGTAGAGACGATGCGCAGTTGCAGGGTTTCCCAAATAACCTGCGACCTTTCTTGATCCCGATCAGTATCATCTGAAATGATCTTAGAGAAGTCAAGCCCATCCCAAATATAGCTTTAGTTTGATGTAAGCATGAGTTTTATATAGATGGGTATTAGTGGACTTACTTCAATGCTGCATAATCACCGTGAATAGGGGCTACCAAAACAGCTTGAGCCAGATCCCCCTTGGCGATGTTTACCTTGGTCTCTAGATCGGTTACCAAATTTTGTAGAAGATTTACACGACTCTGCGTGGAATCTTGAAGTTCATAGAGGATTTCATAAGAACGAGCTACACCATCGGCATAATCTGCGCGGCCTGTCCGCTTCGATAACTCGTTGGCACGGCTAATACAATCAGTCAATGTATCCAAACTAAGAGTAGAGCGAGCTGATTTCAAAATGGTTGCGGCTGCACTTCTGACATCTTCAAAGGGATCTAACAGAAGATCCAATAGAAGTCGCATGGACATCGGAGTGAAAATGTCTAATGTGTAGGGCCAAGTGGAATGCTCAGTGCGATGAGTAGGGCGTTCCGAGGAGAGTTTTGGTTGTAAGCCAGTATTAAGAAATAAGGAAATTGCCCTCAGCGATGTAATATGGCGCTGATAAGACGCAGTTGGAACAAGCTCCTTGAACAGAAATCTAGTAAACCACAAGACAAAGCTTTCATGCTTCATAAGCAGATCTCTAATGTCCGAGGCATCTGCGCTATGCTTTGAATCAGGAGTCTCCATGCGATCAATTTCCTTGGCTAGATATGATGTTGCACCTCTAATTCTCTCAATCATATGTTTTGTGTTACTTAACACATCATTACGAAATTTAGCATCAGTATCGGCATATAAATGCGACATATTTTCCTGCAAACAATCAAGTGCTGCCGGGGTGAAAGGTCGAATTGATGACAACGATGACACCAGAACAGAAAATGCTAGAGATCGAACAGTATCTGACTGGTGTGTCAAGAGTGGACTGATGGTATTTTCTTGGAGAATAATACAATTAGAAGGTTTCTTGGAGGACTTTTGGGAGATCGCCGCATCTATCACTCGTCAACAATCCATCCATACTTGTAGATTACACTAAAACTTACTCATTTCCTCGACTAGGCCTAATTTCTTCCCAACTTCTATTGCAGATAGATGCACTAAAAATTCTGCTTCCCGATGCTTACCCTCGATTTCAAGTGGCCCTCTCGAATTAAGGTCTTCTAGGAATGCCAGGGACCCAATGCGGTCCAATTTGAATAGAGGTGGAAGGAGATAGTTCTTGATGTTCTCTAGCGCATCTGGATTCTTACTAAGGCCCTGGCTAATCCATTGTTGCCATAATCTTGGGTGGGATTGTGAGGCATTGTCGAGGTTGGGGGATATTTCTTTAGATACTTTGAAAAGTGATACAAGGAACTTTCCTGCAGAAGGCGAGACATCCTGTAAATTCATCCACTCAAAAGTCTCGGAGACTATGTCTTGAAGTGTAGTACCCAAAACAAGACTACTCGTATTGATGGGAATCCGTGTTTTATGGAAAGATGACAAATCATTGATGGAAAGTGTGCCTTTGCCTAGGAAGTGTTCTAGTGTCTTGAACGCAGGTTTAACAAGTGGCTGAGAAGCTTGATGAGTTATTATTGAAAGCAGTCTTTCAACAATAGTGGATAATAAAGATTGCTTCATCGATTGTTCAGGATGAGAAGTAATGAGGGATGTCAACAAATCCAAGATTTGACGCATCGATCGATGCTGATTCTTCTCATTCCACTCCAGGTAGAAGTTAAACAAGTCAAGGCAAGTCTTCTCTGAAAATGCAACTTCCCGTAAGAACTGGGACTTCGAAACCTTGCATTGTTCGACGAAATAGCATAATTTGATACAGGCATTTCCCGATGCATGTCGTGGTTGAGCAGCTCTTTCTAGGAAATCATTAAGATAATCCCTTGCAAGTCTAAATGTGTGAGTTGGCAGCAGGTGGGTTCACAGATATAGGAGTACGTACTGCGCTTGCGAAGTTTCTGGTTGCCCTTCGATCCATTTTGGCAGAAGTCTTTCATCCAATGAAGCTTCAGAGATCGAAACCCCAGATTTCATATTGTCCGAGTGGATCATTATTGAGGTTTTCAAATGGGCAATTTAGGATAAATTCGTAATATATTGACAGCGGACAACGATCGTTCAACTATACTCGAAAACAGTATTCAAAGTTTCTATTGAGCAATATAAATAGCCCATCTTTGAGTACATCTGGAAAAGTACCCATGGAGACAAACGGGGAAAAAATCGCGAAGAGAAATGATATCGCAAAGGTCACGTGCTATGGTGCACGGACCAGTTTCTCATGACATTATTTTTTTTTTGGATGTGGGAAGAAAGATGTGGTGGGTGCTTAGACTAAAATAAAATAGTTCTACTCAAATAATCTTCACCAAAATATCTTCAAACGACAACTCGAGTTCCCCAATTTCGAATCATCTTGGAATCTACCGTTGATATATTTGACCTTCATATAGTGAACCAAGACGATGTCTTTCTGGGACAAATTAACTGGGCGAAAGTCCTCCAATACCTCGAGTGGCGCACCTACATCTACATCCAATCCAACACCTACGGACACTTTCACACCCACACCATTTAATCCTGCCGATGCGCAACAGGATGTCAACTCATTTTTCACCGGTCCAGAACTCGTAGATCCCTCACAACTACATCCTCTGGCAGGTCTCAACCAGCAAACACTCGATTACCTCTCTCTCGAAGAATCCACATTATCCGATCTTCCTGGCTCACAATCTGCATTACCGTCAAGAGGCTGGTCGGATGACTTATGTTATGGTACCGGTGTCACATATTTGACGGCATTAACTGTCGGGGGCGCTTGGGGGTTACAGGAGGGACTGAGGAGATCTGCAGCACAACCGCCGAAGTTGCGACTGAACTCAGTACTGAATGCTGTTACAAGGCGGGGGCCATTCTTGGGAAACTCGGCAGGAGTAATCGCGATGGTTTACAATGGCTTCAACTCTTTTATCGGGCACACGAGGGGCAAACATGATTCCGCTAATAGCGTTTTGGCCGGTGCGCTGAGTGGAATGATCTTCAAGAGTACTAGGGGAATTAGACCTATGATGATTTCTGGTGGAATAGTAGCCTCAGTAGCAGGCGCCTGGGCAGTAAGTCTCCAATCCTATCTATGAGGGTCATATACTGACTATATTGTTAAGGTTACAAGGAAAGCCATATTTTGAACGAAAGAAATGACAACGAGATTTTCCCCTCGATTCTACGAACCCCGCCATCCTTAAAAACTCACACCCGCGCGCACCTTTTAAAAAATATTCCGAATTCTAGATAGAACGGGCAATCTTTCATGTTCCAGCACATAGTGTGCTTTGTCTAACTATAATAGATTTGTTAATTGGCGCGAAATACATAAACCGATTTTATCTCTCCTCTCTACCTTACGGGGCATTGTACAAATAGAACGGGGCAGGTGCTGAATGAGTTCAAAATTGGGGTTTTGGCGCATGTAGTATCAAAAGGATCAATGCAGAATCTATTCGCATTGCTACCGGTGTATGTCCATATTGTCGCAAATTGAACACAAAGTTTCGACACTCAATTCGCACTTTCCATACAGGTGCAGCAAAGTTCTCATCGGAACAAAATCTTGAAAGTGAATTTTCCCACTATACATGTTGCGCATATTCCAATCTTGGAAACGCGGTTTATTTTATCCTCAATTAAAGTTTCTTTTACAAAATACATCTTACAACGCAGATTAGTATATCTTCACAAGTTTCACCATGGATGGACAGTATACTTCAAGTGATGGCAAATATACTGCTGAACACTTAAAGAACCTTCTGGTAGATTATTCAAGGAACAACTGGGATTCATGCGTAGGATTTGTCCAAAATACCCATCCATCAATCCTTACGCATGCCTCTTCTTTTGATCAAGATGCATTTACCTCCCATTCTCTGGGAGAAGGCCCAAGCCTACGGTCAATTATTGAGCGTACTGCACTCGACTTTGAAGACATTGACGATATATATAAAACGTTCAAGTTCTATATGATCAACCCAGGCACCGATGAGATGCGGAAACATGTTATCGCTCTACTCGACCACGATTGTGTGGCGAAAGGCATATACACCCAACACCCCCAATTAACCAAAGCAAATCCAATGGTAAAGGTACAATATGAATTCACAATACCCACCGGCACTTTTTATTTCCTCTTTGCATTGCATGGGATCTATATCGATTGTATTGTTCCAGTACTGACCTTTCTTTTCCGTTAAAATAGGCCAGTGTGATCGCACAACATATAGCAGACAAACGATCAACACAACTTCACTTAGACTTGGGTATCGATCTTAACAAGCGCAATCAAATGAAGAAATTTTCATACTGTGTTCAACTCACGAAATTACTCAACGGGTGGGCGGAATGTGTGAAATGCGAGCTATTGCACTTTAATACTGCCACTTCTTTTCTAATCTTCATCAAAACGCTGAAAGAAGAAACGCAAAATTCCAAAATTCCGCCAGAAAATAAGACATATCCGACGCTGGCTTGGCCAGACACTATATTTGAGGATGAACAGGATCGTAGAGATCAAATCTCCAATACGGACTTTGACCATGGGGATTTGCAGAGTCCATGTGGAGAGAGCGATATTTCGGGTAACGATAGTTTCTTTTCTGGAGATAGCGCACCGATTACACCAGTCACACCGCATACGCCACACACACCTATCACGGATTCACAAGATTCTTCATCGTCATTGTTTGTTCCCGCAAATAAAGGGTATGATCTCTCGCATGGCCCTTGGCTGTATCGATTACCGGCTATCGGGCATTTTTTCGGCAGCACCAAACCAGATTGGGAATACATTAAGACTGAGGAGGACTACATGGTAATGCTAGATTGGATCAAACGTATTAATGCAAAATATGACCAGTGGGGTGTATCGGCCCGCTGCCACATTGTCATGGTACATGTAAGTATTCTTATGCATAACAATCACTCCAATAGCATCGCAGGTGACTATCAAGCTAACACATTACACACAGTCACAGGATCGCGCCTGCCAGATAAGAAAGGAACAAAAAGACGCCGAGGAAATGGCATATAGTAAAGAATGGGCAAAAGAATTGAGAGAAAATGGGTTCTATGATTCAGATGATGAGAATGAGGGAGAGAGTTGGTATACATGGTGGTCAAGAAATGACGATGAGATGAATAAGAAGGAGCTAAGGGAGAATCAAGCCGCGATGCAGAGAATGAGGACAGAGAAGGAGAATTTAGGGTCATCGTCCAAATCGGGGGAGGGTTCAACTTTGCCGGTGCTCGCCTCTTCGCCACCAATGCAGATGTCGTCGCCATTGGGCCCTGAGGCTGATACAGACTTGGAGAAGTGAGAAGGTCATGCGAGGTAGCAGATAGGTAGGCAGGTGAAGGAACCAGCGAGAGTTGGTAATACATGGAAAGAGGAAACGTATATACAGTATAGTCGTCTTGATTACAGAATTTTTCGATGGCTACCAACAGCCCACGAATAGATATAAATTTCTTCTAATCTTCCGTGCGCGCGCACTCTTGAATTAGTTTTTCGATTTGTCTAATATCGTAGGAAATGTTTTGATTGGTTGTATTACGAAGTCGTTGGAAGTCGTTGGAACTAATATAGAAAGATTGATCCTGGCGCCCGTCACCCGCCGACTTGCGTGGGGTGGGGCGGGACCCCACACTTCTTATCGCCGGTGAAATTTAATCGCCAACACCCCTCAAATCATACTCAGTACAATCGACAACAAACAAGGGGAACGCAACACTTCCTCAAATATGTTATTCGGATGAACGCGCGCCAAGGGGTTTTTAGGATCTTCCAATTGAGCTTCCTTATTGTATTCTACGCTGGCGCTGCCTGTCTTGTAGCGCTCTCGATTTTGATTGTCGGGCTACGTACTTGATTCGTCGAAATCTATGATTGGAAATACTGATAAGAAGCATTTCCGATTGAAAATACGCGCTGCCTGTCGTGTAGCGCTCATCATCGGGGCTGTATACTTAATTAATCGAATCCACCATTTCAGATAGATACTGATAAGTAGGGTTTCTAATGAAATATGCGCTGTACTCTTCATTGTACACTGCCTGCTTTATAGCGCTCATGATTAGGAGCCACAGGCTGTGATCTTGATCCGTCGAATCCATGATTTCAGATAGATATTGCTAAGTAGGATTCTCAAGTGAGGATTTTGTAATCACTAGCCATTCATTGCAAGTTATATCGCGCTCACAATTCGGCTGTGTGTTGCATCCCTCTAATCATCCATTTCAAATTCTAGAAATATGTATCGGCGTCAAGCAGTTGGCTTTCTCTCAGCATTCACTGCAAGTTATGTAGCGCTCATAGCTCGGCCGTGTCCTATATTTCTGAATTAAACCATCTCAAGTTCTAGAAATACATATCAGCGTCAAGCAGTTGGCTTTCCTAACCATTCACTGCCAATTGTGTAGCGCTTACAGTTCTGCTGTGTCAATGCGAATCTTGAGATCCGTCGAATACTGATAAGTAGTTTCAGGATTTGGGATTCTCTCATTGCGCTTTTTCTCTCTACTCGAAGTTATTTTGGTAGTTCATGGAGATATGTAGCACTCATTACTAGGCTGTGCGAATACATTCAATTCATCAGTGGAACCAAGTAAGGATCCTTGCTCAGCTTGGAGAGATTGTTCTGGTTTAAGAGGGTAGTTGGTTGGGAGGGTAAAATCTCAGATCTTTTTCATATAACCGGAAGACAAGCGATTGCGAGATGACCTGACATGCATTCTAGTATGCCTGACATGATACAACCTGACATAATATGACCTGACGTGATATGACCTTGATATGACGGTCATTTCACATGCCTAGCAAAGTTTGGAGAGGTACTTATCGGTTGGCGGGGTAGTTGGTTGGAAGAGTACATCACAAATGTTTGCTCGGTCTTTTCAATATTAACTTACTTTGATCTCTTTTGTATATTACATCTCTTACCACAAATTCTTATCCTCAATTTAATTACTCAATTTGCAGAAGTAATGATGGGGAAACCATTTATAACCTTCAAAATTAGAGTTGCTTTCAACAGAGTCAAGGGTGAAGACTTAGCAAAAAGACCCAAGACACCGCCATCCTATAGGACAGGAAAATCAATTCTGATTGTTTTCTACCACTACCAGATCCAAAGAAACAGGTGTTATATGATTGCTCTTGGAAAAATAGGAGCAAAAATAAATATACAGGAATCGGATTTAGATCGGAATATCATCGAGATCAAGCCTACTGAAAGGACTTGGGACTATACGCTCGGCACGCTTGAAGAATACCTGTACGACTCCTTCCTGAAGACTTCACCCCACGATGCAAAGAAAAGTATAGAAGAGATGATACTCCGATGTCACAAAACTATGATATCACGAGGCGTCAAGGGAAGATTTGACAATTTGGTGAGTAAAATTTTGCCTTTATCAATTTTCAGTAGATTTTTTTAATTAATTGTTTATACAGCGACCGGAAAATAAGATACAGCTGATTTGGAGTACGCTAGTGCGTCGTTGCCAGATAGCCTCTACTAATTTAAAGGAATATGGTGGTATTGTCATCGGGGGGAGTCGTAATCAGAATGATTGTTTTTTTCCCGAGGGCGGAGACCCTAACGATTCAGACGATGATGGTTATGAGGACACTCGTGGCATGTATGGGGGAGCAGCACCCAAGATCGACATCCCAGAAGAGGTATTCAACGATATAAGGAAAGCGACCGAAGTTCTAGAAGGTCAATTGGACCAGTTGAAGTCGAAAGTTGGAGTGAGGGTGTACTTACCATCAGATACTTCCAAACATCAAGCCCTGTGCGAGGAGTACTTAGAGCGCCTCAGAGTTTCTCGGACCAACGGTCTGGAAAAATATCTCTTTTCAGATGATAGTCGGCCCCCAAGAAGGACTGATGAGTGGATGTTCAAGTTTGTGGACGATCTGATCAAGTTAAAAAAAGTCCACACATTAGGATTTCCTGCTAATACTGGACCCAAGGCCCCAAGTGTCATCTCTAGCAGCGCAAGCATCAGAAGTCAAACTTCCGGAGTTTTACCTCAAAATCAGCACAAAGACCCTCTGACCAAGCCATATTCTAAGCACGATACTAATAACCACGCACCACTACCTCCTAGTCGACCATCATTGGTCGGCAGTCAATCGACAGCAAAGAGCAGTCAGCCACCGGTGATAATCAGTCAACAAGCACGGGTGGACATCCAACCAGCGAGGAAGACTCAGGATGCCACTAGATCATCAAGGAAGGGAATTCCATCGCCAGGAAAGAGTAATCAACCAGCAGTGATGACCAGCCGACCAGCAGCGATGACTAGCCGACCAGCAGTGATGACAAGCCGACCAGCAGTGATGACCAGCCGACCAGCGGTGATGACAAGCCGACCAGCGGTGATGACGAGTCAACCAGCAGGGCAGACTCGGGGCGACACTCGACCAGTGGAGAGGAATCGGAGGAAACCACAAGCAGCGAGTACCCGGAGAACCACTAGATCATCAGGGGTTGGAATTCTATCGCAGGGAAAGAGCAATCAACCATCAGGAATGAGCAGTCAACCAGCAAGTGGAATTCAGACCAGCAGCCGGCCAGCAGGGGATACTCGGATACGCAGTCAACTAGCAGGGGTTGATATGAGCAGCAAGCCATTAACGAGCGCTAGGGTGAGGAGTCAACCAGAAAGTGGAATCAACATGAGCAGTAAACCATCAGGGCAAGCCAGGGTAAACAATCAACCATCAGGGAGGAACAGCACCCGATCGTCATGGAGAAACATTGGGCGGCGATGGAAGAGAGTTTTCTCGCGCAAGTAAGGTTGACGAAGGGTGTTTGCAGGATATAACTTATTTGTGGTGGTTACAGAAACATGTTGATTTTGCGTTCTGTCGGATAACAGTGTGTTTTTTCTGGTATTTTTGCATGGGGTAGATGCAATGGAGTTTATGGTGTTTTTTGGCTAGTTTGTTATTGGGTTTTGAGAGCGGCGTTCAAATGTTATGCTTTTCCAACTTGATTAAACAAATATGAATGGGGCTATTGCAAATTTCTGGATGTTATGTAATTCTCCTTTCATCTGACTGTGCCCTCTCTCATTTTTACGGCCCCTTTTGATCTTATGAACGTGTTAGATGATATTTAGACCATCTCCTCAAGCTTCGACGATTATTCTTCCTGCGCCCAGATTAATTTTGGTTGTCCCCGTTACTCGTGATTCCAAAGAGAACTGCTCTTTTGGCGTCATTTAGGTGTACGTGGGATCGTCCACGATTAGCTTGATTTTGACACCTACGTTGGTATCCTTCACATCTTCATCAACTCTTGTAAGCTTGATAAATGATTCCTAACACATATATACAGGGACAGCATGTACCTTGCAACCTTCTCACATCGTAGGTAGTCGAATTAGCCATGTTGGGATTCAACCTACATCCTGCAAATGTCGAAGTTTGCACAATGAAATGCTAGCCAGCACGGTCTCATAACTACAGTAACTGGACTATCTTTACCAAGACTCTACTACCAGTATACAATGCAAAAATCTTCAAGCCGCAAATGGAAATTCACCCCGCACTCAGATTCGCAATTGTACACTCTCACAAATTCCTCAAACAGGCCGCTAGGCCGTCCCGAGGAGATGTACGAGGAACATCCAATTGTTACTGTCAGTACAGAAAGAACTCCAGTACAATAACCGTTGTGAAAGTATTATGTTATGATATAATGTTTATTGTTCTTGCAATGAATTTGTCGTAATTTCCTTTTTGTGGTAGATTAGAAATATATTTATGGTGCCAGTACCAGTAGGAGTATGTCGGCAAGTTCTGGAAATTTGATACCGTAGATCCGTATTGTACAATTCAATTGTTTGCCAGTATTACAGTACCGTATACATATTCTGCCCCCAAAATATGAGCAGCGTTGGCAACGTGGTCGCGACGTTGTTAGGTAATTGCGAAGTTGTAAAATAACCTCAATGCACAGGGTGTCTGGTAAAATCCTTTTTTTATTCTACCATGTAACCTTACTCCATCCGTATCGGGTAGCTTTTTGCGCGTAGGAGAGCTTCTAGCATTTCACTTGTAATTATAAAATTAATTTGTAAGGATTAAAACTCAAATGAATATTTAATATATGTTTTGGTAGGTAAGCGTTTACTGTACTGTAATGTTCATACAATAAGTTTTAAGGTCAGCGCCTACTGATAAATACTTTCTGGTTCAAGTATGCACTGCCCATTAGATAGCGCTCAAGTTTAATGTTCATACAATAAATTGTAGCGCCTACTTTTGAGTTGAATTATGCACTGCCTGTTAAATAGCGCTCATAATCAGGCTTTGCGCTGTATCCGCCGAATCGATCCTTTCTTAATTCTTTGATTTGCTTGGATTTAGAATTATTGCCGCCGACCGAATCATAGTTAGGCTGTGTCAGTATGGATTCTGGTTTGGTTTGGAGCGGTAGTTTTGGTTTGGTAGAGCAGTTGGTTCGAAGATTAAGTGTTAATTTATGTTTGACCTGTTTTATATATGGCTTTACTTTCAATAAGTTTTTATGCTTGCTGTACTTTTATATTCTAAATTTACGTTTTCTATTAAACTTTATTATCCTTTATTGACTAATCGATCTTCAAGAGCAACAATGGCTTCAAATTCCCACCCTTTTGTCACCCTCTCCATTTTCAAAAAAAGCGAAAAAATCCGAGACCCGAAATGGGTTGGTTCTTCCTCTTCACAAAGTCCATTTAGAACAATTGTTGTGAAATCATGCTTGGTAATGACATTCAATCGCACAGGCGCAGCAGCCGCGATTTTCCCCTATAGTTACAAAGATGCTAAAGGAGATATCAACGTTGCCATGTTTGACCTACATAAACATCCGGTAGACAACGACGCAAACGACGAAGCAAATGACAAAAGAAAAACCAAGACCACAATGCGTACTCTCGGCACGGCTAGTGAATTCAGCTATGAGGTCATGTTGAGTTCTCACCGCAAGGATACCGCTCCATCGGCTCCATCAATTCCACAAGTCTGTTGTGATCTACAAGAATTTGTACTTCGTTTCGAAGCCACTATGCGCTGGCGACGTCAATTGGTTGAGTTCAATAAACTTGTAAGCAGTATCTTTTATCGATTTCTCAAAATAGGTTCTAATAAGATATTTATGTAGCCATTTGACGTGAGGGTCTTAGTTATCTGGAAGTTCATGGCCAAATTCGTCAAGTCGTTATTAAGTGACTATGGCCGGTTCGAGAGTCACCATCTTACAGTTGATGAGAATTACAAATATAGTTCAGAGTTTCGGAAGTTCCCAACAGAGATTATGCTTACTATGCATGAGCGAACGCCTCAACCTCTGCGTTCCAGACCCGAGAACGCAAAAGATGACATACGGGATGAGCAGTGGTGGATCGCTGAGACCAAAACATACGAGAGCGATTTCGGACGCCGGAGGAAGCAATTACTAGAGTTTAAGAACAAATATCCTACTGAGAAGTCATGGTTTCTTGAGGAGTATGAGAAAGTTACTGATATGTACTTGAGTACTTTTAGATTGTCTAAGTACGTCGCCCTCAACACTTTTCGTCTTCCGAATGAAAGCCCCACTTTGCAGAAGATTGATTCACTTTTGCTGTTGATTAATTTCGAGCATGGAAAATACTTTCCGAACCACGCCGCTCATAGGAGCAGGAAAAGTGCCATAGATTGGAAGGTTGAACGTATCGCCCCAAGCATCACCGGCAGCGCCAAGAGTGTGATATCAAATTCTAAAAGTGGCACCTCGAGCATCACCAGTAGCCTCACCAATAGGGGGCCTTCGGACCCCAGAACTATCGCCCCAAGCATCAGCAGCAGCGCAAAGCGTGCGATATCGAATTCTAAAAGTAGCACCCCGGGCATCGCCAGGAGGGGGGCTTCGGATCCCGGACGTATCGCCCAAGATGCTACCACCGGCAACCCCTTTATTCCTAGATATCTAGCTCCCCAACAGAGTACCACACCCGTCGCCAGTGGTAGCACCAATAATCGGATACCTCCTGGTTTCAACAACAACAACAACAACAACAACAACAACAATGCGCGAAGCCCAAATGTCAACACCGGAGTTGCAGCTACAAGATCCAACGCTACACCAAGTTCCAAACCAAAAGAACCTCGACGCTATTGGTGGAGATCGAGAAAAGGACGGTAAAGAATATCACGGAAACAGTATATCTGTGACGGTAGGATCATTACGGCATGTTAGGTGCACGCTTTATTGGAGATATAGGGTACAAGTTCTGTCTACTTGATCTGTTTCATGGGATAGATGGGTTGGCTTTATGAAGTTTGATCCATTGATTGTGGATTTTTGTTTGGGATAGATGGACTGGTGTTGGCATGTTTATGATTGATTTATGTTTCCTTTTGTATGTGGAGAAAGGGGTGCGCTGGATTGTTTACGATTGTTTTATGTTTTTGAGATAGATTGGACTGGCGTTAGAAATGTGTTTATGGTATGCCAGTATGCACGCAAGTTTTGGAAATTTATTTACCCGCAGTATGACTACATGTGATTGAATCCGGTTGACCCGAATTGCACAACTTCAAATATCTACCAGTACCGTATCACAAATGGTAGAACTATGTAGAACCTAAAACTCGAGTGGTTGTATTGAATTGATCAGGAGGTGGGATCATATTCTCCACCTGTGCGTGTGCACTATTCAACGATATGTAAAAGTGGGAAGATCACGGGTGCCCTTTGATTGTAAATCAAGATAGATTTGCTTGGAACCACCGTCTAAATCCCAAAGGGTAACCAAGGTACATACTACCGCCAACTGGCAGCT
Organism: Rutstroemia sydowiana; assembly: GCA_000812895.1. Lineage (NCBI taxonomy): Eukaryota > Fungi > Ascomycota > Leotiomycetes > Helotiales > Rutstroemiaceae > Rutstroemia > Rutstroemia sydowiana. The sequence continues at coordinate 475 of JWJB01000925.1, read as the reverse complement.
GACCATAATTCTGTTAGAGAAGCAAAGCAGCGCCAACAATGGGTTTGCAACAATGTTGGTTGCAGGGCTTAGCGAAATCCTGCTTCTATCCTGGCGGCTACTTTCAAGTTATACACCCACAACCGCACTAGTCATGGTATTGGTGGTTAGAACTTAGTACGCATCAGCATTTCTAATCATAATTGAGATGGCGTTAAAATATGCACTGCCTGCTAAATAGCGCTCATGTTCAGATTATGTGCTGAATTCTCGAATGCATTATTTGCGATTACATGTATAGTGTTCTTTCTCGACTCCCATTCCTTCCTGTTAATCCTGTTCATTCTGTTGTGTATTGGTTACGCTCACTATTAGGCCATGCCAGTATGAACTCTGGAGGGGCAGTTTTGGCTTGGTCAGGCAGTTGGTAAAGCGGGTAAATTACAATCTATATCGAATTGTTCAAGGAAAAATCATTACCATCTCTTTTATATTG
>JWJB01000922.1:0-14530 GCA_000812895.1 Rutstroemia sydowiana | reverse complement strand
CCCGTTTCGGATAGCAACCTGCAGTGGCCTTTGTGATTCGAGACATCAGCTGCTGAAGTATGTGGGACCGAGTAGATCAATGTCCCAGACTCAATGCTTGTAAGGGATGGATACACACGTGACTCTTTGGGTCTATTCGTATTCATTACCATAGCAATAGGCCGATGTTGAGATGGACGTTGATCCACGGAGAATGCGTCCGAGGAGCGAAGTTGAAGTTTGCACAGTGATACCAGGAAAGTGCGAAAGAAGCAGAGGGGCTTCGAGTTTTCAAAATTGCAAAACGTTTAATGAAGAGAATGTAGGATGTGTGGAAATACATGCATGTTGATGTAATAATAAAATGTGGTCCCGCAGTCGCGAGACAACATCACATGAGAATATAGCTATCATAAATTTTCGTGGTCCTTGGAAGCATCCAGATTCAATACCATATCGCTACCCTACCAGTCTTCACCACCTCTGATCATTCTCCACAAAGCCGCTCTAGTCGTCTCCTCATCAAATACACTCCCCAATATAGTATCCAATTCTCTTGTGGCCTTTACCACTTGATCTTTATTCTTGTTCGCAAGTTTTGACTGCCAGTGTTTCGTAAAAGCCGTGATTTGTTGTACGAGAACCTTCTCCAGTTCCTTTCTTGCATCTAATACCCTATCAACCACGGCGGGCAGTAATTGTCCTTTGATGATTGGCTTGATGTATGCAAGAGGGTTGAACAATTGACTGCGTGACTGGATTTCCTTGATGGTATCCCATATAGGAGTAAAATCGAGCTCGGCTGACTGTCGAACTGAATCGGGTATTTCATGAGTCATGAAGAGATTCTCAATGAGCATGAGGTTCTTAATCAAGAACATCTGGGCGTCCATGATGTTAGATGTACGTTTAATAACCGTAGCGGCTCTTTGAAGAGATTCTGTTGTTTGATGCACAATTTCATATAGAACATCGCCTTTCTTAAGCTGTAATAATTATACTTAGCAAATAAATGGACAGGGATGTAAACATCGAGACTTACTGTTCTCTCATGCATGCTTTCATTGTACAGAACAAGAAGACTCACAGCAGTCTTGACTGTAGGGAAAGCATTTGAGACTCCAGCCTCCACGGAAGTGCTTTCATCGGCAGACTTCATGCTGGCATCGATTTTCAAACCACTGGTTGGTACACCTTTTGCGTTGGATAACTTGGCGGCATCAATCGATGTAATCTTGAGATCATCATTGGATGGCTTGAAGTGTTCAAGCTTACTAGCTTCGGTGATGAAAAGCTGATCAGCAAACGGCCACATATGAATATTCAAAAGCACGTGCGCAGCCAACCTCTGGCCATCACGATTCTCATCTTCATCGGCATCAGCTGAAATGAATGTATCTCCAAGCCAGGTGACTAAATTACAAATTCGATGTAAGTCCCCGTTGTTCAGATAAGGAGTAAGGAAAGTATGAAGGGTTTTGACGTGAGACAGGCAGTTCTCCTCCAGTTTTTCGATGTATCCATTTGGCATATTCCAAGTTAGTGGTGATTGAGGATATTCCACCATGAGAGGTCCATCATGAAAGAACTTTCCGGCCAATTTTAACTCGTTTTGGCACGTATCAAAAACATATTGTACACAACGTCTCGCAAACAATTCAAACTCCTTTTCGGGTAAAGGCGAAGTAGCCGCAAATTTCTGCAACGTTTTGAGTACAAGAGGTCCGACAGGGTCACGAGATCGTATATATGACTCTAAAACTTGTTGATAGAGATTGTGCCATTGTTGGATGTACGGTGCGCGATCATGGTCCCCTTTTCTTCCGAAGGCGAAGTCTTCGGTGGTGAGAAGACGCTCCATCGGACGACCCAAATTTTCTCTTGCAGATTCATATTTGCCATACAACAGGATGTATTGATTTGTTTCAGTTTGTTCTTTCGTTTTCAATTGTTTGGCAGCATCGTCGGATACATCGCGCAAGGTGGTGGAAAAGGCGACTTGGACCAGATTGAGAGCCTTATCAAGGAGTGTAGTGTAACGAGTCTTGTACAGCGCCGAGTCTCTGTAATTGGGCTGTAGATGAATTAGCAAGAGTGAAAAGCGGAAATGTTACTAGAATAAAGCTGCGGCTCAGAGTCTACTCAATTGGCTATGCCTGTGACGAGCAGAAGTGACCTTTCGAAATGCACAGATCAAACTTCTTAGGTAAAAGAGAAACCCATTAACTTACATGCACATCCATAAACTCCACACAAGAATTTAAGTTTCTCAGCATCTCCAGAAAATCGTTCCCCCTCACTAACCTCCCCGCACCCGGCGCATTCAAGCGCCGTGTTAAAGGCTCCAAATATGCATAGTATTGTAGATCTGTGCCGATCTCATCTGCCAACTCCCGGGTTCGTTTTTGTTCCTGGAGTAAGTCTTCGCATTGTGCTTGGAAGGCCGTGGTTTGCGCTTCTACATTTTTAAAGGATTCGGATAGGGTGGCTAGGGTATCGAGTGCGGAGGAGGTGTCGGATAAAAGATTGTTGAGATGTCTTTCGGAGAGCGCCAGTTGGTCTAGGTAAAGCCTAGATGAGGTTAGATACAAATTGAATAGACACGAATTGATTGATTACACACTGGTACTCCGCATGGCTTGCATGGACAAGTTCGTCTTCTAGAGCACTGTACTGTTCCTCGAATAGAGATACTTGGTTATCCACTTCAATGTCCAGTTTATCCTGCGTTTGCCCTTCATCTGGTTCCTTATTCAAATATGCCATGGCAACTTCGTAGAAATCACTATATGACTTTGCTCTTCTTGCTAATGTCGCCTTTGGAGGGGACTTAGAAAGAGGACCCTCCTCGTATATTTCCATCATCGGCGCATTTTGGTTGAGCAATTGATTGGATCCCTTCCCAATCATGTTAGTACTTATACAATACATAGTGAAGTATCGCCCCGACTTACATTACTTTGCTGTAAGAGGCTCTCCTTCCGACGGTGTTTAGGAGCATCTTCCTTCTTGGATTGTACATCAGGCACAAAACTGTACCACGCATCTTCATACATTTTCCCGAAAGTACACTTTGCTACGGGTGAAATTCCGAAGCAATTCAACAAGGCTGAGGTATTTAGTGAATATTTGGGGACACCATTTATGTGGAGTGGGCACGGTCCCATCACGGGCCGCAAGGATTACCTTTGGCTAGGTCTTGATTGGCTTAGCGGGTATCAGCTCGTCATTGATGCGGGCAAGGCTGCATAGCATTATGGAGGCGAATTAAATAACCCCTCATTACATGGTATATGGAGCCTTGTGATTAACCAATACAATCGTCAAATTGGTAAAGATGTTGTCGAGGAGAGTTGTCCCAAGAACTGGTACGATAGTTCAGCGAGCCAACAAATACAATGGTGGCTCAATTGCCTCTCAGAGAAGATGTATCGGAAGATCAAGTGGTTCCCGAGTTGTAGTCCCGACTAAATCTTCGCGGCCAAGAAAAGCAGGTCTATTACTCTCTCTTACAATCGCTGCTGGAGGTTTATATGCGTTTGGTTATCCACAAAATTTACACGCAGAAGAAGTTCCTGTGCAAGCGGAAATTCAATTCGAAAAAAAGCGGAGGAATACAAAAACGAAAGAAGAAAATCGAGAACAGATCAGCTCGCAACATCTACAAGTGAAGAGAAGTTGGGAGAATCCCGGAGTATATGCCTGGGGATCGAATACGGGCAGAGTTGTTGCTCCTGAGTTGCCCGATGCTACTATCATCAAGACGCCAAGACGGATCGAGTATTTTGATGGGAAGATTATTCGAGATATCAAGTTGGATCGGAACTTTGCAGCAGCTATTAGTGAGAAAGGTGACCTGTTGCAATGGGGGGCGGGTTATGCTTCTGATTGTTCTCGTCCAGTTGAAACATTGAAGGGCAAAGATCTTGTTAAGTTATCCATTTCTAGAGATCGTGTGATAGCGCTTTCTTCGAATGGGATTGTTTACTCGGTGTCAGCATCTCGACAAGAACAAATCTCTGGACCAAAGCCAAACAATGAAAGCTCATGGATTCCATTTTGGAGCGGTACTTCGCCGATTAGCTATCGCACTCTCACACCAGAAACTCTAGGATGGGGCGAAAAGGTGACGGATATTAGCAGTGGCCTTGAGCACTGTTTAATACTTACATCGAAGGGGCGTCTATTCTCAGCAGCATCCGGTAGCGAAGACTTCCCGATGAAGGGCCAACTTGGAGTGCCAGGTCTCACTTGGTCAACACGCCCTCCTGGGCCTTACTATCAACCCCATCTAGTTAGCACCCTGCAAGGATTCGATATTTCCAAAATTGCTACAGGTGATTACCATTCGCTTGCAGCAGATTCTCAGGGCCGCGTCTTTAGTTTTGGCGACAATTCTTTAGGCCAACTTGGCTTCGAATACAACTCCGAGTCTCCCACAATTGATGCCCCCTCCCTTGTTCCAATCGACCGCCTCTATAAAGGAACGAATCTCCTCCCCCGCGTAACCGGAATATTTGCCGGCGGATCTAACTCTTTCCTGACTATCGATGCGACGCGCATCGCTGGCCAGAGCGAAGACGCCCCTGCCCAGAATCTAGGACGCATTACTAGCGATACATGGTCGTGCGGACAAGGAATTCTCGGCGCCCTAGGCACGGGCCGTTGGACTCACGTACAAGGCACACCCACGAAGATCAAAGCACTTTCTGGGCTTTTTGAGTACGACGAAAATGCCGGCAAGGTGGTACCTATCCGACTAAGTCGACTTTCTGTTGGTAGCACCCACGCTAGCGCTACGATGGATAATGTCACATACATCAACGCTACCGACCGCAGCTCCAAAAACGACACAAATTGGGGAGCCGACGTTGTATGGTGGGGAGGAAACGAACACTACCAGTTAGGTACCGGGAAACGAAATAACATAAGCCAGCCGGTATATATACAGCCATTGGATATATCGGCGGATCGCGAGAGGGGCAGGAGGGAAGAGCACCGATTTCAGATTACGCCGCGGAAAAAGATCCGTGTTGATGGGAGGAACGTAAGTGTGGAGCAGCGAATTGAGTGTGGTAGAGGCGTTACGGCTGTTTATTCGGGAACTTAAGTAAGAATGTAGGGGCTGTGGTGGGGGTGGGGCGGACCGAGGTGGGATTGGGGCAATGTTTTATGTACTGTATTATTCCATGCTTTATGGTTCATCTCCATTCTGTATTTAGATTGGGCTCTTGTAAATTTAACGGAATCGTCATTAGATGATGCACAGATTCACTAAACAGGCTTCATAACCCAGTACCTTATAGTCCGAATTTTATTTCACGATTCAAATCATTATTGTTTAAGTCATCAAGTGAAGCTTGAATAATCAAAGCATTGTACATAAAATGTGGGAAGATATAATGCAGAATTCAATCTTTAATCATCACTTAGCAAATTGTATTCCTATATACTTTTAAAAGAACTCAATGTTCATCTATCCAAAAATAAAATTCAAAAAGTCAAAATGTTCAACTTTCATTCTAAAACCCAAAAAGATGATACTATGAGTAGTAATTACTATAAAATAATTCTACATTTACGTCTGCCAAAAATTTTCCTCTCCTGGCTCCAAAATTTAATTTACCGAAGGGCATTGAGACGTCCGAGTGTGATTAATGAACTATGATATACCTAATGCAGTGGGGATAACTGAGGGGGAAATTGACGAAGCTACTACTCTTTCAACATTAGTTACTGATTACTATTGACTTGATCTCTGGTGATGTATTCATGCTTGGGGTAGTTTGTGTAAGGCTTTCATTCTATACAAACATTTCCTTCGATTCACTCACTAAACAGCATTTGATCGATAAATCATACAATTGGATTACTTTTCTGCATTTTTCAAAAATTCTCTAATAATGCACCACACACACACTCAATCACCATCACCCAGAAATACAAGAATAAATGCAAAAACTCAAAGATCTATAATCTTACACATACATTTTGCCCACATAAGGACCACAACAGCATACATGCTGTATAAACGACCTTGTATCCACCTGAGGTCCGCATATCAATCATGAACCAGAACCATCTATCAGGTCAATCTTGGTTTTAATTGAGATCCTCCCATTCACCATCCTAGTAAAACGCCCGCCGATGAAAATTAAAAGTAACACGCGAGAGAATGCTAATTGAAGCTGGACCACCGCCCTCGATAATAAACCTGCACTTGACGACCTAATCGTCTAGTATCCATTAACAAATCGAACTCCTGACCGCCCTATAGCCCATCGAAATATGTATCCGCAGGCTGACACGTTGGTAATACCCAGAAGAGAATTAATTATCACCTTTTCATGAGCCTGCTGCAACCGCGCTACCCGAATTAATTTGCGGTTGTGGAGAGCCCATAGCACCAGCTTGAGCTGCACTCCTAGCCTGGTGCTGAGTACCTTGTTGTTGAGCTAACTGTGCTCGCTGTCGTTCCATCATGCTTGTTTGCTGCTCAGTTGTCATGAACGTGCTATAATTTGTGGGTCCGAGCTGTTGATGATGAGCCTGCTGTGGCATTGAAGGCGGTTGGGGTTGAGGTGATTGGGATGCACCATTCATGACAGAGGGCTGAGCTAGGGGTCCTGGTATGTATCTACGATCCTGTCCTATTGGAGGAGTTGGTGTTGAATAAGGCGGGCGAATTGGGGTTTGTGCAGCATGGTTTTGTTGGCTGTAAGTAGATTTCTGGGGCGACCCTTGGCGCCCAACATGGACGCCGTTGGAAAATGGGTAATTGGTGCCGTTCTGAATTGGCTGCGTTTGTGTTGCATATTGGGACTGGCTAGGATAGCGAGTGGGCAGCGCCGGTTGAGGCGCGGGTTGGGAAACGCCTTGATATGACTGGCTCTGCGATCGTCCATATGTGGAGTTGGTAGGCGTTTGATGGTATTGTTGACCATTGGCTTGAGCTTGAGTATATTGCGGCATAGCAGGACCTGGTGTACGTGACTGGTGCGGATAAGCAACGCCTGAGTATGCAGCCGGGCGGTACGGTGCTGCGGTTGGTGCACGGGGTGGATATGATATAGGAACGGGTGCGGTCGCAGGCGGACGTTGTAGATTGCTCATGGGTGGCCTGATTGGAGTCTGGGCGTTACCATAGTATTGATGCCCGGTAGAGGCGGCTGGTCGTGAGGAAGAGTATTGGTTGCCATAGAGTGCCGCAGATGAATTACTTCTATGAAGCGAAGAGCTGGTTGTGGGTCGTGCAGTGGTAGCTGCGCTCATGGCAGCCACTCTGGCTCTCATTGCAACTTCATCTTCATCCATAACACCCTTGTAATCGGCCACAGGAACTTCTATCTTTGTGCTAATGCTCAATTCGGATAGTTGGTCAGAATTTAGTTTTGCTACGGCGTATGGTGGCAGCATAGAGATCATCAATACCAGTTGTGATTTGATAATCTCATACGTCGCTACTTCCGATTCGCTTGGCTTTGAAGGAGTTCCGATCGATCCCGGTTCAGGCCCCGCATGTACTCCAGCTGCGCGCCCCGTAGTGTTGAGTGACATATGTCGGTTTCTTTGAAAAGATTCAAGAGTTTCCAAAAGCTCTGAGATACCTTCAAGCACTTCTTCCACATCCTTCTCTTGAGCCGACTTATTGTTGGCGGGGTCGAGAGACATCAGACTGGGGTCTATTGAATCATTACTCCATTCTTTTACTGCTTGTTCAAGTTCTTGCATTTCTATATCATCTGCTGGAGAAAGACGGCTCGCGCTTGTTTGGTTGGGCAAAATATCTTTAGGGTCGCTGGCTTTTTCGATGAGCTGTTCAAAACGCTGTTCGCCAATATACTGCCACCATAATTTGCTCATCATTCCCTCGGGAGCAATTGCTTTCGAATCATCTTTAGTTGGGGCAAATCCTGAATATGCACTGCGAAATAGAGCGTCCAGTTCCACAGAGTCCATTTCAGCTGGGTTCGCGTTTGGTATGTCTGGGTTGGCATTGGCTTTCGTTGCCTTCTCGCGTTTCTTTTCTGCATTAATAACCGCAAGATTGCTATAATCAAGCCATTGCCCAGTGGTTATGGGTTGTTTGGAGTAACTGGCACTTTTCGAGGCGGTTTCACTAATCGACGGCTGGTACCATCCCTCAGTCGATGATGCTGTAGTTTTTAAATACTTGGGGGGTTTCAAAGGTAAGATATTCGAAGGCGTTGGATAAAGTTCTCCTAATGTTTGCGAACTCTTCTTCTCGTCATTCAGACCTGCTGGTTGAACGGGGACAATTTGAGTAGTCGTGATACCATTTGGTAGCCCAGCTTCACGGAGTGGTTGAACAACCTTTTGGCCGTCGACGTCGGACGAAACTTGCAGACTAGAAAACAGGTATTTCGCTTGAGGTGCATTACCATACAAGGTCAGTACCATTTTACCATCCCCAGGTCCAGCGTTGATAGGAACATTAGCAGTAGCCCCCAACTTCCTGTTTGCATTATAACCTCCAAGATTCAACGTTTGATTGACATTGGTTGGTGGTCGGTCTATCAAAGCCTTTTCTCTTCGCACAAGTTCATGGGCTCTCTTTTTAAAGGCCGATATCTTCATCGAGAGTTCTGATTGATTTGAAGGAATGGGTATGTATTGGTTGCGATTCGCAGCGGTGGATAATTGCAGCCTTTCCATTATATCAGATACCGCGGTATCAATGTCTTTGAGGACATCATCAAGAGTGCTATACTCATTTGACGAAGATCGTGATAGGATGGAAGGTAATCCTGTCGCGCCATCTGGCTTTTGCCGCTTTGCTTGAGGTTCGGTGGAAGAAATTCGTTCAGGTAAAGGTCGTGTCAAGATAGAGGGTGAGGGGTCATGGCTAGAGTTGGAGGGAGTCAGTAGTAGTTTCGGATGGGATTGATACTGTACTGTACAAAGAAAGGATTTCATAGATGGGTTGGGAATTATCGTTTCAAACATGTCAAACTGACCTTTTAAGCACATCAATCAAATCACGAATCTGTTCTTGATGATCAACTGTTGGTGTTGGTTTTGTGGTCGCGATTTTGGATTCATTGCCGATGCCGTTTATGAGATCGGGTTGCTCAATGCTTTCGTCGCGCTTTCGCTTTATTGATGGGGTAATAGGATCGTGGTTGAGATCCGGTTGTGGAGGGGGACTTAGAACCCCGTTGGTCGAGGCCATCACGAGGGGGGTGATAGTCTCGCGGCGGTTGCTAAGGTTTTTTTTTTGATATTCCTTTTTCGCGTCGCGATCGCAAATGGACCTTATGTGTTACCGTGCAGGATGAAGGGGACCTATCTCTTTTTTTGTTGCAGTTCACTCAAGGGATTTTGGAAAAAATAGATTTGAATAACATTTGAAGTAAAAGAACAAAGTGAAATTCAAGGTACTGATAATAGAATCATTGAAGTCTTCATTAAGAAGTAGAATTACTTGAAAATAAATGTGATTGCGCAAAATGAAATTCCAAAGAGATGTATGAATTTCCTCTCTTTTTTTTGGATGGGTTTGCGAACTTGCTGTGTAGACTGTAATAGTACGGGGCTTTTGAGGCTAGAGAGGAATTTAGTTAATTTTCCACCTTTATTTTGGGGGCAAGGCAAGGCATAGTTAGAAAAAAAAAAAGACTTTAGTGGCCTTAATTGCCTTAAAATTCAATTTAATCTTTAAGGCATAAAATATTTTAAAAGGTGTAAGTTTGACCACCCAATTAAATTCATTGCTTTTTTCCTTTTTTTCCCTTGGCAATTTATGATTAGTCATCCACATAAAAAAAAAAAAGAAGTTGTAAAGGTTATGTTATTGATCCAAAAGAGTAATGAGATTGACTGAATCGCATTTGAAGTCGTGGCATAATAATGTATTGAAAATTCTAAAAGTTTTCATACTCATTTCTGAAAGGCCAAACAGAGGCTTTTTACAATATGAACGGATGCAATCGCGCCTATACTACTCGAAATTTGGCAATGCCTTATGCCATTATGTTAAATATACAGCATTTGCGTCCCCGATACCCAAAGTGAGTAAAATGCTCGATATTTCTTGTATACTACATCTGACATATCTTTTGTAAAGTTTCCTTCCCGGCCGATAACATGCCTCGACAATTCCCAGTGCGCTCAAATTTCTTATTCGGCAGCAGTCCGCCACAGTTCAACCTCCATCGAACCATGTAAACCTTTACAAGATGAGAAACCCGCGGAAGGTGACTACAGGATTGTCTCTAGGTTTCGTAGAGTGACGCACCGCAAAAGAGTTGAATCTATCGACAAATGGCTTGACAATAGCGGTCATAAGAAGAATATCCAAGGATATAAACTGAACGACAAGCTTGGGATAGTGTTAAAACCTGCCCCGAGGTTGAACAATTTGTCCGATTACAACAATCGTAGACTGAGCTCTAAGCTTCGTAAAATGTTTCGCCGCCCAGGTTTAGAGATTCTGGGGAAATGGTTAGATCTTAAGCATGTGCAACAGCGGGCCGAATTTTTTAAAGGCGCACTTCCTATACTTTCCGAGACAGCTTTGCCCACAATACTCCTCTGTCACCTTTCTGTATGTTGCATCCGATTGTTATGTATACAGACTCCTAATTTGATGAAAAACACAGGGCTCTCCGTTGACACCAAAGATGGAATCTTCACTGAAACGAAGAGGTTTTCGCACAACTGATGTTGAAATTTGGGCTTGGGTTTTAGATGTATCAGATCCAAGGCAAAAGGCTGCGCGACTCCTTGCTATGCCCAAATCTGTGTCTAGGCCCCCCTTTCTTTTACTTGAAATCTTACGCCGCGGTGGTCTGAATGTTACGCTATTTCGAGCCCTTATCGTCTATACCTGGACTACATTATTAGCGCCCAAATCTCAACGAGCAATACACCCTTCGGAGCAATTGTTGGGAAGCATTGAAGATTTAGCTAATATTTCAACTATGCCATACTACGAAATCTCTACCGGATTCTCTGATGATTTAGAAGACACCACTTTCGATCTTCTTATGGCTCGCTTGTTAACTCAGGCTCGCCATTTAGACCCACCTGCAGTAGTTACTATTGCACATATGACTGCTTCGTATATGAACGAAGTTATCGTCCGTGAGTGCATGGCGGGACAGATGACCCCTCAACAACTTCGTCGGTTCTCGAAGCTACTTAATCGTTTACTCAGTTTGCTAGCTGTACCATCTGTTTCAAGGCCATTCAAATCCATGAATCACAACTGGCATGCCCAGAGAGTCCTCATAGCTGCGGCAAGCAAATCTAATCCACCTTTGATTATAGATCAGAAAGGCTACGTAGCTGTGCAGAGAGTATTAATCGCCCTACGGAAGACCGCCAAAGAAACAAGATCAACGAGTCTTCAAAGACGGGATTGGCCACCTTGGAGAACTGATCAAGATGGTATGGATGCTCAACGTTCCCCGGGCGATGATGTCTCTAGGTCTGTCTCTGCGATTAGAGAAATGATGGGAGCTGGTTACAATATGCGCCCCAGATCAGTCGGGTACGGGATCCTTGGAGGACAGGAACCTGACGGTACACCCACGATACAAACCCGTTCACTTATGTCTTTATATCCTGATCATCCATATGTCGACAACATCGAATCTATAGACGCCAACGAATCTAGTAACAGCAACGAATCTATCGACACCAACAAATCTATCGACACCAAGGAATCTATCTTATGGGTTTCTAGGATTAAGGCAACACGCGATGTGCAAGAAGCCTGGAGTGCTTTCAAGAAGTTTTGTGAACTAGGTGGGAAGCCAAATAGCTCCACATATTTTATTATGATGACGAAACTTCACGCCGAAAAGAAAAGAACAGGTTCTGCGCAATCCGGTCATATAAGGCCTGGTGATGGTGATGAAGTTCTCCCTCCATTGAGCGATAACTTTAGCACTTTCTACAGAGAACAGCTTAAGCCGCCATCTCTGGAAGCGTTATATCATTCAATGATTTCCAACGGATTGAAACCCCAAGGGCGATTGCTGCGATTTATTGTCAGGCATGCCAGGACTATAGAAGACGCGGTCAAATACCTGCATGATAGCACGCTAGATAAATCTTTTGTTGGATATCTTATTGGTGATTCTAATCTTCCGCCAAAACTTCCATTGATGAAAGAAGCGACTCAGGCTGTCGATTCATTCGTCATGTTACTTTGTCGATCTCACAAGGTAGGCTCATATGAGTCATATCATGCTAGACCTGATTCATATATCCCTAATGATGATCGCATATTCAAAAATATGAATGGACTGTATAAGAATAGCTCAGAAATGCTCAAGATAAATGCTTTAGCACATGCTATCAAGCTTGTAGGTACGAGCCAAACCACCTCTAGGGCAGCCTGGTATGCGGTACTTGATGTGCTTGCTAAAGCTGGCACTGTCATCGATCCCAGTATTGCCGGCACATCTCAAAACGATATCTATGCTTGGAGGCTCTTAGTTGCCCTGTTGCAAGATTTCCACGACACCAAACTTGAGCTTGACCCCAAGGGGTTCCTACTAATTTGCAGATGTTTGGAAAAGGCCATAATCGCATCCCACGAGTTCCCAACAGGGTTCGAACTTGAGGAAGCTATTGAAATTGCCAGGCGCGAATTCGGAAAACTTTCATTCGCTGCTACTGAGGGACTCAATGGGCTTCTCAAACTCCCTGACCTATTGCATGAATTTGATCCCGCGATCCTCCATTCTTACATACGTGTGTTGGGGTTGGTGGAAGACGACGAAGCTATTGTTGAGACTGTGGGGTGGATGGTACGGCACCATAAAGAGTTGCAAGATACGGCTTCGCAGAGTAAAAACGGCGACAAGCTCTTGTGGCGCACAATCACGGCTATTGGGGTGTTTGGTCATGGCTCGGAAAATGAGCAGCTTTTGAGGCAAGCAATAGAAAGTGTAGAAGGTTGGAATTGGCCGGATGGCGAGGATATCAATGCTTATGTTGAGATGAGAGGGAAACGTGATGATGGCGAGGGGGGCAATGCTCCTGATGAGTGATAATGATGCGCAGTGGGGTCTATGGTATGATGTGATGTGATGTTTGTGTAAGCTAGACTTCAGTGTCCGTTTACCTGTTATCATATGAGCTAGACTAGTTGGGGTGGAGAAACCCTCCCATGTACCATAATTGTATATACACTCCACAAATATTACCGATCGCAACTCTCAAATCCATACTCAGATCTCCTTAATGAGTGAGGTAGGTGAGCTACATTCCGCCACCACTCTGTTCATTATTTAAAGTGCTTTTATACAATATTGAACCATATGGCATTGCGTATGTAATGTACTCCGATTCGGAAATGGTTCAGCATCATTAGATATCTCCAAGTTGTATGTTAGTGTTAGATAGATACATTTTAAATAATATTTCTCCATTCCTCCATTTCTTCCATCTAGATCCATCCGCCCATTCATCCGTCCATCCATCCATCCCTCTTTAACCGCCTATCATATAATATCATATACAAAATTTCCAGCCCTCTTTCCCTCCTCCCTCCCATCATAATCCGCCCATATCCTTGCATGGCGACGTCTGAAACCGATACTAATACTGATACAGTACTATTGCTTATCATACCATACCATACCAAAGGAAATTGCAAAGAAGCAATGAAGTAGTAGTAGTTGTAGTATATAAATATACACAGGACCGAATAGCCAGCACCAATACTAGCACATCCAATTCTTCTCCACTAAACACCCCCGAGAAAATAACAAATCAGCATAGGAAACTTTCCAAGACGAGATTCAAAAAAAGAAGAGCAAGCGTGCCTGCACGTCCCCCTACTCTCTTCCTCATGTCCGGGATTTTAGATATAGATATTAGACAATCGGGGCAGTGAGTAGCGAAACATCCAAAAAGAAATTCTTTTGTCATGCATGCAAGAACTGTAACAAGCAGCATTCCAATAAACGAATTCCTTTCAGATATTCCTACCACTTCCAAACCCTGAAAATCAAAAACTCACGATGTGAACATACCCAACTGTTTTTGCACATTCATGACTCTTCTCCAACGTTCCATCACTCCTAATACGGACATCACTCCCATCAATTCAAATTCCTCTCCTAGACTACCCCCCTCCAATTCCGTCCACCGCATCATACCTAGCGTGCGACCTCGTTCTTTCCGCGGCCTACGTCTCCTTTCCTTATCCGCCCAATCCTCATTCCCCACACCCACATACACGGCTATCGTTTCACCCGTCGAACAGCGCACTAATTTCATTTTGACACCGCCCTTTTTGGCAGTCATCTCCTCGGGAATTTTGTCAATATCGATATCCGGAGGAGAGTTTTTAGAATGCTTTTTATCTGATGATGAGACTTGGCGCCATTCGAATTTTTCTTTCACAAAGGTGCGGGGTAAGGTGTGGTTGAAGGCGTAGCGCTCGGATGTGAAGATGCCGCCTGTGGGGACGAGTTTTTCCGTTTTGTAGCCTTGGCTACGGACGCCGAAGTTGAGGGAATCGTTGGGGAGGTAGGTGGTGGGTGGTGGGGTTAGTGGTGAGAGCGGGGAG
>JWJB01000920.1:0-11338 GCA_000812895.1 Rutstroemia sydowiana | reverse complement strand
TTAATTTTTCTATTTTGTTGCATATTTCAAAATTTCAAATTTTGAAACTTCAACCTCTGTAATCCTATGTCCATTTCACAAAAGTTTCAAAATCTTCAAAAATTAAAACATGCAACAAAATAGAAAAATTAAAAAAAGGGAAAAATTTGTTGCATATCTTACTCCCGCTAAGGATTTTGACAAATCTGAATATTTGAATTTAAGTTTACAGAGGTTGAAGTTTCAAAATTTCAAATTCTGAGATGTGCAACAAAAAACATATACTTCATCTCGGTTGAGGAATAATCATAATTAAGGATGGGATGGGATGATGAATTTGTGGGTTTGTTGCACATCTTAAATTTTTGAAGATCTAGAAGATTTGAGGAACGGTTATAAGGTTACAAAGTATCAATCAAAAAAAAGAGGGTTTTTGAGATATGCAACAAAATTCATTGCTATTACTACGAGTAATATATAAACTTTTGTTGCATATCTTACCCCCGCTAAAGATTTTGAAAGACTTGAAGATCTGAACATAAGTTTATAAAGATTGATCTTTAAAAATATGAGTGAGATGTGCAACAAATTAGAGAAAAGAGAGAGTTTGGGGGGGGGCTATTGGTTTTGTTGCACATCTTAATAATTTTCAGATTTTGAAGATCTGAACATAAGTTTACAAAGTATCAAACAAAAAAAAGAGGGATTTTGAGACATGCAACAAAATGGAAGATCGGAGGAGACTGAGAAGAGGCGATATGAAAGGTTTGTTGCATGTCTTGACCACCTCTAAAATTTTGAAGATTCGAGATAACGACCACAGGTTTACAAAGTATCGATATAAAAAAATGTGATTTTGAGACATGCAACAAATCATATCGCAACTATGAAATACCACTGCGAATTTCATACAGTCACTAATATATCATAAGGGAGGTGGCAAGTGGGGGGAGGGGTTTAAAAGTTTTGTTGCATATCTTAATTTTTGAAGATTTTGAGGATCTGGATATGCGAACATAAGATTACAAAGGTTGAATGTTAAAAATTTGAGTGAGATGTGCAACAAATCAATTAATAGAAGAGATTGGGAAGATTGGTCATGGAATTTCTTACATTGATTCACTTAACGGAATCTCTAGCAAAAAAAGTATCCTCCAACTCAGATGAAGTATATCAACCACGATTCACAAAAGCTTAATCAGAATCCCAAAGAAAAATACATTCAATATGTAGGTAAATTGGCCAAATGTAGGCTCCTTTAAGCCTACGGGAAAATCAATGGTCCTGCACTAATGAAAAGAGAGTTACCACCGAATTCGGGTTTTTAGTGAATAATATCCTATGAATACATATATGAATGACTGCACACCTATCAGTAACCAATTTCATACAACCCTCACCCCGCCCCTCTCCAATAATTGCGCCAAATTCGTACTCATGCCTCGTTGCGCTGTCAAAAACTACTAACAGTTGGTCAGAGTGGTGTGTTCTTCGCGGCACAGCATGTGAGCTCCGGGTTTTCCCAGTTGAGTATCTCAATTGGATATTGAGACTTCAGTGGGTTAATAATCAGGGAATACATCGTCCTTCTAGAGCTACAAATTTCCTTACCCACTATACCTTCTATTCTAGTTTTACATTACCTTCCCCTCTTAAAACCTCATCAACCTCCAATCCCCATCTTTCAAATCCCTCCCTCACTAAACCCACCAAATTTCTCCCCTTCAAAATGTCTTCCCAAACCTACGATATCATCATAATCGGAGGGGGTACCGCCGGCCTCGTCCTAGCCAACCGTCTATCCTCAAACCCCAACCTCCAAGTCATAGTTCTCGAAAGCGGCTCCGATCGTACCGGAGACGAGAAAACCTTAATGCCAGGCGCTTGGCCAATGCTTACAGGTTCTTCAGATAACTGGTTATTCAAAACCGATCCTCAAAAAGACATCGCAAAGCCGATTGAAATCCCACAAGGAAAGGCACTCGGAGGTTCGAGCGCAATTAATAGCTTTATCTTCACTCCTAGTTCGAAAGCAACGGTGGAGGCGTGGAAGAACTTGGGTAATGAGGGATGGGATTATACTGCGTTTGAGAAGGCTTGGAAGAAATCGGTTACTTTACACACATCTTCTGGTGTTACTGAAGGCAACGGACCACTCCAAGTCATTCTTGGCTCACCCGATAATCCTTGGGCAAAAGCCTGGATTGATGGCCTAGAATCAGCAGGATTCCCCAAAACCGATCCGCTTTCTGGGAATCTTGGTGGTCCATACATCGCACCCGAGAGTATTGATCCTGCAACAAAACAAAGAAGTTATGCTACCAATGCATATCTCGATCCAGTTCGAAGCAGATCGAATTTGACAATTCGAACCGAAACTACGGTGACTAAAGTGCTATTTGAAAAACCCTCCTCAACTGCTGATGCTGTCGCCAAATCCGTCGAATATATCTCCAAAGATGGTTCTTCCAACACGATTTCCGTTGGCAAAGAAGTCATAATTTGTGCCGGTGCCATTAATTCTCCTCGAATTCTCGAACTCTCGGGAATTGGCGATAAGGATTTACTTCAGAAATTGGGGATCAATGTCATAGTTAACAATCCTCACGTAGGAGAGAATCTTCAAAATCATCTCTACACAGGCCTCACATTTGAAGCCCGCGACGACGTTGAAACACTGGATGCTTATTACCGCAAAGATCCAGAGGCTGTGGGGGCAGCTTTTCAGGATTATAGCACCAAGAAGACGGGCCCAATGAGTACCAGTAATATAACAAACATGGCACAACTTCCCTTACCAGAATTACATACTGAAGCTGGACATGAAGAAATCGTTCGTTTATGGCATTATATGGATGGGCTCAAACCCTCCGAACGAATTACACCTGCTTACGCCGCTGTACACAAGGAGTTCGTACGAAAAGCTCTTATGGATCCGAAAGGTGCAATTGGAATTTATGTTTTCGCGGCGGGATATGCACCTTTCGATGCACCATCCGATGCACCAAAGCCTGCTTGGTATCGTGCTCCGGGTAAACACGCCTCCGTTGTAATCGAGCTATCCAATCCTCTTTCCCTCGGTTCCGTACATATTACCGATTCCACCTCACACAACAACAGCAACACCGGTGTTAAAATCGAACTTAACATCTTCTCTAACCCTCTCGATCTCGAAATTCTCGCACGACAAGTTCGCTTCATAGAAGATATTATCTGTCGAGCAGAGCCCATTACACGTCTCTTAAAACCGTACACCAAGCGATTTGGGGATTTGGAGGTTGCGAAAGAGTATGTTAAGAGGACGGTCGATGGTGCTCATCATTATACGGGGACGTGTGCTATGATGAAGAGAGAGATGGGTGGTGTGGTGGATAGTAGATTGAGGGTTTATGGGTGTAAGAATTTGAGGGTTTGTGATGCTAGTGTTGTGCCGATGGAGCCGACGGCGAATCCGCAAGCTGTGGTTTATGCGTTTGCTGAGATAGGGGCGGGGATTATTATGGAAGATATGGTGTGAATTTGGGGGTGCGAGGAGTAGCGTTGAGAGTAATGGGTAGTTAGAAAGCAGAAATGTAGTGATGGTATTGCCTGCATAAATTTTTAAAAGCGTTCATTATCTCCCATGTTGATTTTAGGTACCTCACCGTTGCAATAAATACTCGTCCCATCTTGAAGTTTACAACGTCAAAAGTATCTAATTTCATACCTAAAAATAGACACCTCACAAAGTGAATTCTCTCCAATGTTTTCTTTGTAGCCTATAACAATGACCCAACTTACCCACCCTGTACCAACATTTGGCGGTAATTTCCACCTCGTATCATGGAAACATCCATTTATCCTTTCAAAAATACTAAACTGCGCAACTTCTCACAAATCTGACCACTCTCAGGTAAAATTGTCTGCTTGTTTCAATACAAGGTTATAAGTATTCACATCCACCTCATTTTCTCGACCAAACCGCATGAACGTGTCGCTCCGAACAAGCCAATATGCTAGACAAGGAACCCTCAACTGGAGCTGACGCGATACAACGGCTAGCTTCCAACGAATCTGATATACGATCTACCCCCGAAGAAGATGCCACACAGAAGGAATACGCATACGATCGAGACTATCGATTCTGGTGTATTATATTCGCTCTCTGTACCATGCAGATCTTATGTTCGTTAGAGAATACCGTTGTTGTCACCTCTCTACCTACAATCGTCAAGCAGTTGGGTTTGGGAAGTAGTTATATCTGGGTGACGAATATATTTTTCTTAGCCACGTGAGTTCCTTTCACACGCTTCATTTTATCGAGTTTTGGATTCTATTACTTTGCTAAACAATACCCAGTTCTGTGATTCAGCCACTCACTGGCCAATTTGCTGGTCTTTTTGGCAGGAGGCATGTCGCGCTTTTCTTCGTCGCGATATACACGCTCGGTAGTGGGGTGTGTGGAGGTGCAAATGGAGCAGCTATGTTAATCGCTGGTCGTGCTGTTCAAGGCGCTGGAAGTGGTGGTATGACTGCGATTATGGGGATAGTTATTTCTGATCTTGTGCCACTTCGATTGAGGAGTAGTTATCAGGCTATTTTGGCAATGACTTACGCATTCGGTATGGCTATTGGACCTGTAGTTGGTGGTGCTATTGTTCAGAATACTACTTGGAGATGGGTTTGTTACTGATTCATTACAGTCCTGACTTACTAGTATTGTGAGACTGTAGTTTACTAATAACTTATTGATTTTACAGGTCTTTTATATTAATCTCCCCGTCTGTGGGATTTCTTTCACGCTTCTGTGGCTATTTCTAAGGGTCAAATGGGATAAGGAAACTAATGTACGGGATAAACTTAAGCGGGTTGATGTTGTAGGCAATTGCCTCCTGATAGCATCCACGGTATCGGTACTTATTGCGCTGACTTGGGCTGGCTCTTTGTACCCATGGTCATCTTATCATATTATTGTCCCGCTCATTATTGGCCTCGCTGGACTTGTTGGCTTCTTTTGGATTGAGAGTTCTAGATGGATAAAAGAGCCTGTAATGTATGGGTTTCATAACTTTTCTTTTTCTCAACATCATGTTCCTGCACATTTAACCCGTTCTAGCTTCATCGATATTTATCATATTTGTTACAGCCTCTAAGTGGAGATTTCCCATTCTATCTTCAAATCGCTGGTTACAAACAATATAAACCACCATTGCTTGTTATTCTTACCAACTCTTTCACCATCTCATCAAAAACCGCAATACTAACTTCAAGTTTCTACAGGCCGCCCCGTCTCTTCGCAAATCGTACATCAGTGATAGTTTATGTGAATACATTTGTCATTTCGATGCTAAACTATTGGATTTTCTTCTTCCTGCCTCTCTATTTTCAAGCTGTCCAATTATCAACGCCCACTCGCTCGGGTGTACAGATCCTTCCTATTACCCTAATCGCCGTCCCAGGCGCCGCAATCGGCGGACTTTCCCTCTCCAAATGGGGTAGATATAAAGTGCTTCACATCATCGGTTTTGCTCTTCTCGCTGCTGGAATCGGCTCTTTCTCCGTACTTAGCAAAAGCTCGAGCACAGCAGAATGGATCTGCCTTCAGATATTACCATCTGTTGGCGCCGGTATGGTACTGGATACGCTTTTACCAGCTGTTCAAGCGGGTGTGGAAGAGGCGGATGCCGCGGCTGTGACGGCGAGTTGGTCGTTTGTGAGGAGCTTTGGGAATATTTGGGGTGTAGCGGTTCCCGGAGCGATCCTCAATATCTACAGTGCACGTTATGCCACCGAAATAATAACAGATCCTACAGCTAGATCGGCACTACAAAATGGTAATGTGTATTCGAGTGCGACGAGGGAGTTTATAGAGTCATTTTCTGAGCCAACACGGGGTCAGATTGTTGAGGTCTTTACGAAAGCCATTAGTAAGGTCTTTCTTATTGGGATTGCATTTCCGATACTAGCATTTCTTCTGTCGTTTATGGAGAAAGAGGTAAAGCTACGGAAAGTCCTTGAGACGGAGTTTGGGCTTGAGGAGAAGAGGAAAGCAAATACTAGCGAGAAAGTCTGAATGCGTTGTTTTCTTGGAGGAGCTACATAATCGGTATACATTTTGCTTATCGAAGAAGAAACAAAAGCTAGCGAGAAAGTATTGAGCCTTTTTATGGCAGAGTTACCGGTACGTAATGGATACGCGGCTTGCTTAGAAACCGGGAAGGAAAACATATTGACGGGTATCATATACATGTCTTTCTTCTCGCACATATTTTCTCTCGCATGGCACACGGAAGTTGAACGAGATATGGAATTGGAGGTGCTTGGTAATAAGAATAATGGGTTATTACTGCTATCCAGAGATCACCTTCTGGCCTGACTGTGTTTTCTGAGCCAATCGCCACTTGTAAGGATGTTCGATTGGCATGACCGTAAGAAATAGCAATAATAACATCTCGAAGAATCCCATCTTGCCTGATCAAGTCATCGTAATACTAACTGAGGACTTTCACCAAGACCTTCGTTCGACATACCCAACATGTAATCAAACCCAAGGTAAGCTAGTAGAGAACGCTTCGGACGTCTGCTCGTATATAATTTGCCTCGCGGTGATTATTCGTTCTAGCCATCTCATCCCATCTCATCTCATCTATCTCCCCACAGAACGAATCTTCAACAGCAACGGCTTGTGTGACCAAACCAGTCTTACTCTAGCACCATCCGTTAAAGCGTCTTCCGGCTCAGCTAGTTCGAAATCAAAGTTATAGATGTATCTAGCCATTAGAACTCGAGTGACGGCATGTGCGACACTATTTTGTGGGCTGGGTTAATTATGTCCCTTTGTTGAGTAATGGATTGGAGGGTAATAGCTTACTTTTGTCCCATACATTCTCTCGGACCATGACTGAATGGCTTGAAACATGCTCTATTATCTGTTTCGAATTCCGGAGCACCCGTCCATCGCTCGGGTACGAAATCATCTTGAGTGAGAAAGAGTTAGCCTTCTGGACTTCATGATTCCTCTTCAACATGTGTAGCAAGTAGATACGTACCAGGCCTATTCCAATTCCTCTCCGAATGATACCCCGCCCAATGCGGAAACGAAACCAATGTACCCGGCGGGATGAAATTCCCCGCAATAACCGCCCCTTCCTTACCCACTCTCCTCGGATGATTTCCCGGAACAGGAGGATGCATTCTCAAAGCTTCTTTAAGAACCGCTAACAAATATGGTTTATCGAAAACACTACTTATCATAATTTCCTCTTCCGAGTTAAAACTACTTCTGATTTCGTGCTTGAGTTTCGCGTATACGGATGGGTTTTTGCAGAGATAATATATGGCACCGATGGGAAGTGTGGCGGTTGTGTCTGATGCTGCGGTTACGACGATTTCGAGACTTCGTTGGAGTTCGCTGAGGTTTATGCCACCGGGTCGGTCGAGATAGGGTAACGCGTGCGTCATGCTGATTTATGGTTATTTTTGATTGTCAATCAGTATGATAATGGATATGCTTACAAATCTGGTTCGGTATCTTGAGCCTTTCGTCGTTTTTCCAATAGTCCATTCAAGAAAGATATATGCTGCATTCGTAATGAAACGGCTCTCATCAAATAGGGGATATAAGTCAAAATTTTATTGAAAGGCCAGAGTCTTTTGGATTCGTGAAACACTGTAAATGCGGTGGATGTATTTATACCAATACCGATCCTGTAAAGCATGTAAGTATGAGATCTCCTTCAAGTTGAACTGATATTTCACTAACCAGTTATGATGTTGTCCACTCTCTACACCCTTAAAGTTCTCCCCAAAACATAAATCCGCAACAATATCATACGCGATCAGATAATTCCATTGCGCGATATCAGTGATTTCGCCCTCTTTGGCAATCATCTTTAATTTACTCATCAACAGGTCCATGAATCGTTTAACTCGCGGTTCTTGTTCTCGTTGCGCTTTCTCAGTAAACCCATTTCGGAGAGATTTGCGAATTCGTTGATGTTCCTCATGTACTGGATGATCGAAAAGACTTTCTGTACCAGGTGGAGGAACATAGTTTCCTTTGGGCATTTCGGGTCGTCCGGGTTTCTTGGCATAGATGTCGGTCCATACTTCGGGCGTGATGAATGAGAGCTCGTTGGGGGCGGAACGGACTATGGGGCCGTATTTTTCATGGGCGCTTTTTAGGCGGAGATACATGAGCCCTTGGATACGCCCAATGCTGTTGGGGAGGTTGGTAAATGCCCATAGTTTTGGGCCGGGATAACTAGCTAGTCTATGTCATTGTGTTAGCAGGTGTGGTTCCATGAAGTCCTTGGATATTGAGGCTTCTTTTCTTGGAACTTACGGATGGAAGTATAGGTTATATATGCCATTCATCAAGATTATGGCGGTGGTTGTCTACGTATAGAAGGTTAGACAATCAACAATCACATCATGACAAGTTTTGACTTACGAGTGCCAAGACGCCGCAAATAGTGAAAATGCCATGTTTAACGGATGTAACTGAAACTGCTGACCATTCAAAGTCTTGTATCGAATTCACCAGTTTAGACGCCATGGCTGGAATAGTACTTTGCTAGGTACAGTAGCAAAGCCTTGAGTTGCTGGCAGGTCTTCTAAACTATCACGACTACGCACATATCTGTGCAGTGAATCGCTGGGTATACATATGGATAGAAGTAACAAGCAGGAAACGTTTGAATACAGGACTACAGATACTACACGTACTACCCACAATTGCAAGACTCAAATGCAGCCAATCACATTCTCATCATTTAATAATCATTCCATCAGTCGGCCTCCGATCTTCGTATAAGAAGATACGAGCAGTGGGGCAAACTTTAAACAGTGCCCCACCAGATCATCTAATCGTATGAACTTACGAGGACTCACCTTGTTTATGGTTCACAGGGCTCTATTGAAACCTATCTGAAGACGCCAATCATGTAGAAAGACATCACACACGAGCGATGATTGGTTCATGAGAGGAAAAAAAATCAAGTCCCCTGCATACAGAAGTCAAGTTAAAGTTTAAGCACAGGTAAATTCCTCCACAAAACAAGCACGCCGGCGACCGATAAACAACCGGATAAGAATGGACTAATTACGTATCTCTGCAAACTCGTCAATGGCGGGTAGTATTCAAATTTAGAGGTGTTTTAATCAACTTTGGACTCCACTAGGAGTGCCGAAACATACCAAGTTGAAAGAAAGTTCACAATACAAAACCACATTGGATAACAATTCATCCGAATTGGGAAATTCCCGAGCGGATCGTTTGGTCCATGACAACACTACCACCCCGGGTGTGGACGAAAACATGTAGCATTCTATTCTACATGGCAATCTATTCGTCATCTCTCAGTTCCGGACCTTCGGTCCGAGCTGATTTGAGATCCTCCTGATTAGCCAGGGTCTGGAAAGCATGGGGCGTAGGCCCAAGTAAGTCCCATTTCATATCACCTCATAACATGCCACATTTGATAGATCACACCTCAAGATCATCCATCCAGATATCACATCATTCTAATCATCATCAGCAATACTTTTTGGCCATGATCTCAAAGTCAATCCCGAACGACTGCTCGGAAGAGTATGTATTTCCATGCTTAAAAGTCGCACAGCAACCATCAGCAGTTGACTCAACATTGCCCGCTGTTTACTCAAGAAGAGTCCTAATTCTATCGAGGGACGACAATCATGGCATCGAAGAAGCCGTTAGAGCCTTATGCAAAGCAATGGAAATGGTCGTCGAGCAGTATTCCATACTAGCCAACAGCGTAAGCTGCGCATCGGGTACTTGGAGGTTCTCACCTGGCCAGGCACGACTTATCATCAAGGAGCTACCTTTGAGTTTCCAGGAACTAGAAGATGCCAATTTCTCATCCAAACTTCTGAAACATGATGAGCTGAGCTCCGTTGTTGAGATGGTGGACTTTGATAATGATTGGGATTGCTGCAAGATTCAGGCGAACTTCATCGAAGGTGGTCTTCTGCTATGCGTGTCGATTCTGCATCTTGCTATGGATGGCTTGACTATCACAAGGGTTATACAGGATCTGGCACGTTATACTCATGATAATCGAGGACCAGTGGTGAAGAAGAGTCTAGCTGCGTTGGATCGCTCTCGTCTTTCGACTTCGAGCTCTGTGCCGGATATTGCTAAGATGCCGGCCTTCTTGATTTTGAATGAAGCATTCGATTTTACTTCAAGAGTGAAGGGCTCAATCTCATCGACAATGTACAGGCTCAACAGCGAATCTGTAAATCAACTGAAATTAGATTGCTCCAAGGATTTACCACCCGATTGTCCGTTTATTAGTAGCCACGATGCAGTTTGCGCGCTCTTATTTCGACAAAAGATTAAAGCGCGCGTTAAGGCTGGAATTATTACTCTTGCTGACAGAGTTCAATATTCGTTCCCGGTTGAGTACCGAAAAATAATTCATCCACCTCTACCATCAGATTTCGTCGGAAATGCGGTCATATTCACAGCCACACCATTCCTGCTAGTAGAAGACCTCCTAAAACCCGAAGGTCTATCACTCGCAGCAGCCTCAATTCGTCAAGGTATTAAAGATGTCGATGCCGATTTTATTGATAATGCAATTGCGGTAATGAGAAGTTTGAAGGATCCGACAACACTTAACTATTATGGAGCGTTAAATGGTAAGACTACGGGGATAACTTCAACTTCTTATAAAGGATTTGTCATGCCGAATGATTGGCATTCTTCGATTGGGGAATACCGGCTTATGAGATTGTTGTGTGGAGGGTTTGGTGATGGTATGTTTGTGGTTATGCCGGTGAGGGAGTCGGGATGGGAGGTCATTGTTGCGTTGGATGAGATAGCTATGGATGTCTTTGAGGATGAGCAATGGAATAAATATACGGTTAAGGTAGAGGCATAATGGCCGTACTTACTGGTTAAGGTCTTGTGGTTTTTATTTGTAATGATTATGAAAGGTAGGGGAAGACTACGAGATATTCTGGCGGGACCAATATCCCTGGATTGGATATTTGGTATGACTCTGGAGTAACTGATAGCAATAGTAAGAAGGTGATGAATTCGGAGCTAGTGCAAGCGGGAAGTTGTACACAGCGGGGAGTTATGAATCTAAACATTGAAAAATCATTCTTTTACTCCGGTGCCATTCAAATATCACGGGCATTTAGATTGGGACTCCTGCTCTGCCTTCTGGGGTAGATTTGTAGATTTTTTGGGTGCAGAATTGGCCGAGGTATGACGGAAGAATCTGTTGATCTATTCTGCATTGTTCTCCATCAAGCTGATATCTTTCTTTATAAATTGGAGAAGAAGAGTTGATTGTGGGGGTAAGTAAAATGTGAGATATACTGCATATCTTTGCAGTTACTGAGA
>JWJB01000919.1:0-10776 GCA_000812895.1 Rutstroemia sydowiana | reverse complement strand
ATTACGAGCTTTGTCATCCCGCATTGCCTACTCGCTGAGGCTCGCTTTACGGCAATGGGGATTTTCGCAGCTCGTGCTGCGCAGCTCTTGCCTTCCTAATCTTCAAAAATTAATACTTTAAGCTTTATATCCGGCCCCTACCTACTCGCCCTTCAGGCTCGCTTTACGGTAGGTGCTGCCACAGGCCTTGCCTTCCCAATCAGGTAGTATTAAAAGTATAAAAGATTACATATCTGAGTTCAATGCAGTATAATAGTAGTAGTCACGTGCTTTTACCCCACCGTCCTTTTTGATTGAGCCAATGAATGTATGTAAACTTTTTTTTGCCCCACAGTCCTTTTTGAATGAGCCAATCAGAAAGTGTAATCCTTAAGCGAAAAATGGGTGTTTTAGAAGGTAAAGATAGATTATTATTATTGATTGATGATTGTTTACTTTAATAAAACCTCAAGGCACAATATGGTCCGTACTCACAATTAACAAGCTTCACTAACCGGATAAGAAGGGTTTTAAAGTGCCACTTCTCCAATAATTTGGCATAATCTGCCAGCCGATCAATGATTTTATCAAGGTAGTTAAAAAGGTTTGTTGTTCTGTGGATGGTCTGTTCCCTTAAAATTTAATGGAGTAGTACCTCACAAGTTCTTGAAAATACGTTTACCCATGCTTGATTTGTATGGGGATATAACACATGCATCGTCATTTTAGCTGTGGCATCGCATGAAATCATCATATATATTAGAAAGTTGTTATATGGGTCTAGAATTGAGATAAGAAATGGCTGGTTGAGAAAATGAGGAAAACAAGCTCCTTTTGTCCAAGTACTTGGCTCTTGGACTTCCACCATATTCTTAGCATGTTAGAATAAAGTTGCTGTACGCGTCCGGGCTGGAATATAACAATTTGCAACTCTCGTTATTTGATGGATTTGTACATTTTTAAGGGGAAAGTAACTTATCGCTACATGCATAAAGGTCATTTGCATGTTTCTATGGTTCACCAGTTCACTCAATTTTCA
This sequence comes from Rutstroemia sydowiana, assembly GCA_000812895.1. Classification (NCBI taxonomy): domain Eukaryota; kingdom Fungi; phylum Ascomycota; class Leotiomycetes; order Helotiales; family Rutstroemiaceae; genus Rutstroemia; species Rutstroemia sydowiana. Next base: position 9,758 of record JWJB01000919.1, on the reverse strand, counting down.
GCTATCCAAGTTTATTTCTAAAAATAGTGATTGATTCGTTCATGAAGTTCTACTCAACGGACGCGGAGTATAACGTCCGCAACCAACCCTAGCACCAATTTCTCAAAAGGTGAAGAAAAGTTGGCAATCTTAAGAATGGGAGTACCTGCCAAGAAAGTGGCGTTGTGAAATGGATGATCGGTCAGCCACATATGTGGCGTAAACCATGTGAAATCCCAGCTTCCAGAATAGTGTTAGTGTCATGTCCGTTCTTTGCCTGGGGCTTGTATAAATATCTCTAAGGCAAAAGTCGTGATCACAAAATGATTGTCTATGAAGGTCACGACATCCATGCATTAGTTCGAGTTTCCACCTTTTTTTCCAGGTTTTCTATCAATTCACTTGGCCATCACATCGCGGCAAGCCACTACATTGATGGTAAATCCTTATCAATGACGTAGTTCGTCTCTTCTTCACTTGAGCACTTCCAAAGTTGGCTGCTGGGTAGGACAATTATTTTCAAGTTTCGACATCCTAATAAATTCAAAACAGCCAACATGTGCAAGCCCATTATTAAAATTATGATAATCAGAGACCCATCATACAGTAGGTAGGTAACGATATAATAATCATTTTTATAGAAGAAATGATCTTCTTAACCATTCAGATATCATCACGTACCCAGGTATACAATATATATATAAACTATCGGCGTGGGCGAATACCCAAGGTGAAAGGAATGGTGTGTTGTTACAGTAGCATGATCAGAAACAAAGACGTCTGAAATTCAACAAATCAATTCCAATAAATATTCGGATCATTGAAATATAATTTTACCGAAAAATCATAACATACGACGACATGACTTGGTGAGACGGTATTTTTGAGAGGCGATGGCACCATGCTTGCGTAGTCATTCACGAAATGTATACCAGGTTTGAATCATTCAAGAGAAATTTAGATCAATGAAAATCAAGCATCATACATTTTTACAATGTAACATAACATCTGAACTGGTGAACAAGGGAAGGGAAGGGAGAGGCTTTGAAAAGCTTGTTCCCAAATATAAACTCTTATTTTCCTTTTTTTTTAGTAAAATTGGGTTGCTTATATACTAGGTAGTAACACAGCCCCAATTATTTACTTGTCCCACATATATATGAAATAAGTTCTTCAACCCCAGAAATTCTCAATCAATCTTCCCACCTTCTACCTTGCTACATACATCATACTACATCCTAACTTATATTCACTTTACCATTGCAAAATATCAAGTACCCAGTACCTAGAAATCATCCTCATCCTCATACAAACGAATTCCTTATAACTACAAATAAACTTTAAAATATCCTAAATTTGGAATTTGAATTTGTTTTCCCATGTCAGAGGAAGAAGCTTCTTACGATTATTATTATTGGGCTTTAGTTATGAAGGCTACAATATTAAGAGGCCTTATGGCCGTAGGAATGAAGATGCACCACTTCGCCGATCCCAAACCACCACGACCCAATTTCAAAATCTCAATTCCTTCCAGATTAAGTCCCAAAGGTGGAAAATTCAATTTGGTTTTCTATCTACCGGATTCTTATTATGATACATCAGAAGATTATCGTTATCCTGTCGTGGTTAATTATCATGGAGGTGGTTTTACCATCGGTACAGGAACTGATGATGCAAGATGGGCTGCTACTGTTACCAATAAAGTAGATGCCGTTCTCGTCAGTGTGGAATATCGTCTTGCACCAGAATATCCTTTCAGTGTAGGTGTTGAAGATGGCACAGATGCAGTTATATACCTAGCAGCACACGCCGAAGAATTACGACTAGATCCCCACCGCATGGCCCTATCAGGATTCTCCGCCGGCGGAAATTTCGCATTTACCGTCCCTCTCATGCTCCACGATCTACGCAACGAAGCCGGAAAACGGACATTGAACCAAACCTCCACAAACAATGCTTCCCGTCCAGATCTCGTCTCCTACCAATCCGCCCAATCCTCCACCACCAATCTCGGCGATGCATCCCGCAATCAATCCACCACCTCCATTGTAAAATTACAAGGACTCGAACCCACCGAACTTGAGATCTCACAGACGATTCCAGATCTCACTATTCGTGCAATCGTGTCCTTTTACCCACCCACCGATTTCCGCACCGGCCGCGAAGTAAAACGCGCTACTAATCCTGTGCCGGAGAAAAATCTTCCTCCTATACTTACTCGCCTCTTCGATGAATCATATATGAATCCTATTACGACAATTGATCTGCGAGATCCATATCTTTCCCCCGCTGCGGCATCGGATTCTTTCCTCCGCGAAGCTTTACCCGACGATATCGTTCTTTATACTTGCGAATATGATATGTTAAATGCGGAGGGAATAGCATTCGGAGAGAGATTAAAATCTCTTGGTGTGGGGAAGGATGTTAAAGGCGGCTTGATAAATTGCGTGCCGCATGCCTTCGATAAGAAACCAAATCCGATAAGTTTTCCTAAGGAAGCGGATCGCTGCTATGCCGAAGCATGTGCGGAGCTAGCGAGGGTATTCGGTACAGGTGGAGAGAGTTTTGAAGAGAGGAGACAATTGGGATTGAGTAAGAAAGTGGATCGATTCGATGAGAGGGATTTACTTAGAGAGGGTGCATTGGGTGACAGGGCAAGAGATCTTATTGATAATACGAGCTTGGCGGAAGGGAGAAGGGGAAGTGGAATGGCGGATAATCATGCCGGGATTGAGGATCTTAGGGATTTGAATAAGATGCAGAAGGCAGTAAGTAATCAGGATGCGGCGGTGATGGATGGGGATAGTGGTATAGGAAGTGTGGTATCGAATAAGCCGGGGGATATCTCAGAACATGGCGTTCCGAGAACAGGAGAGAATGGATTTGTGGATAAGAAGGCGACGGAGAAGATGGGGTATAGTGATTTAGAGAGGTTGCAAGATGAGGGGAAGTCGATGAGCTGGAAGGATACTGCTGCGCTTGTTTGAGTGAGTTGCTCTTTGGGGTTGAATTGGCGGGAGTGGAGGAATTAGAATGGTTTGCAATGGATTTTTTATCATGGTGTCTTGGGAATGGGCATGGATGGTTACAGGTATGGGGTTTCGATGGATGTATATTATGATTAACAGGAACAATGATTTGTTATTGGCAGATAGATGATGACAGGCAGATAAGCAGAAAGAAAGACCGAAAGAAAGAAAGAACGAAGAAACAGAGATTTCGCTTTTAACAAGGAAATTTAAGATATTAATGAGGATATGATACACATTCACATATAAACTTGCATATATGATAAATGAGGCAAGGGAATACTCGTAGTACTCGCAATACTAATTTATTGTATCCTTTGATTTCTTTCATTTATATACTTAACCCTCTTTCGATGTTACTTCCTTCTTCATTTATGAATTTCCAAGCATTCAACCTTCTTTTTTTCAATACTTATCTTATCCTTTCTTTCAACATTTTCAATACTTGAATCATTCTTCTCAACTTAAACATTTACATTAATCATAATTTCTAAGTCGCTGATGGAAATTTATAAGAAAAATCAAAAGAAGAGATACATTTGTTTTCGATATAAAGGTGGAAGTATAAAAAAAGTCTTCTCACATATTCATTCATCCATTCATCCAACTATCAATCAATCATTCAATCCATTCTTCTATCCATCCGTCTGCCCATCCTTCCATCCATCAACCCAGCCCACATCCCCCTAAACAATTCATCCATCCCCCGCAACCCAATTGCACAACCGCAAAAGAACATCACCCAACCACTCAACAAGCCGGCTTATAAACTCCCCCAAACGCTCATATCGTATACTGAGAATACTGTATTGATAGTATCCCAAACGAGAAAAATAATGCCAAAGGCAAAATTGGCTTTCCGGACGCGATGGTGGTTGATATTTAGGGTCCTGGCCCCATCGAAAATGCCGATCCAGGCGCAAACAAAAAAGAAGAGGCCGAGGAAGAATTGGATGATGAGGTAGGAGCGGTTGGTTGTGATATGGGATGGCCTTGTAATCTCGGTCAATGCTCCCTACCCACGCCAATTCTTCCAACACTTGCATCAATTCGATTAACATCCCTATCTAAATCACTATGACTGTCCTGTGATCCTTTCGTTTCCTTGTATTGTTGGCTTGCTTTTACGCAATCGATCTTTCCATCCCAAGGAGGCAATCTCGCAATTTGAGACACTTTGGCTCTTCCTTTAATAGTTCTCTTTCTATCAGCCATCTTCGCTGCGTTTTTAAACATAATTTAATTTGTATCAACACGTTATTTAGATCTTGTGTAATCGGACTCTCAATCATGTTCAATTTGAAAACATTCATTAGAAGAAACATAAAAGGTCAATATCGTAAGAATTGTATGACGAGGTAGGCGCTGGTGGTTGTGATATCGGATAGTCTTGCTGTCGAAGATGCCAATTTAGGCGCAAACGAAAAGAAGAGGCCGAGGAAGAATTGGATGATGAGGTAGATGAAGTAGATGAGGTAGGAGCGGTTGGAGCGGTTGGTTGTGATATGGGATGGCCTTGTAATCTCGGCCAATAGTCCCCACCCAAGCTGTTTTAATGTTAGCCATTGTTCAACTCTTATTTGAAGATTGATTTTGATAAACCTGAATGTTTCATTCTTGATGAAAGAATGAAAGGATTTCAATGACTGAACGAAACTTGAACATTGACTTACACCAATATAGGATAGCATACCCATGTATCCCAACCCAACGCTTTCGACTCCAGTTTCTTTCCCACCCGCAAAAGTTCTCTCTCATAGTCCTCCTGGAGGAGGTGATTCAATGCCCCCAAGAGAGAGTGCAAAACAAAGATCTGAAGACCACCAGACATACCCACGTATCCCAGCCCAACTCTCTCATCTCCCGATTTTTTCCCTCCCGCAGGAGTTCCTTCTCATATTCACTGCCCCCAAGAGTGTAATACCAACTCCGAAATCTTTCGTTTCTTGTATCAAAAGAAGTAATTTGTCCAACCTCGTCATGCTTGTCCCATTCAATAACAATACCCGTTTCTGCACATCTTCACTTTTCAATTCGCATATGATATTCCCAATGATCATCCGCATGAATTGCCGTTCGAATAATGTGGGTAGATAATTACCCGTTAGGATTTTACTCCCTCCGGCTCGTCGAATGATGTCCTTCAATCTCGTAATGTAGGCTTCCTCGTCTTCATCGGTTGATTGCTTAATGCTTTCAATCTCTTCCTTCAAATCAACGTTGTCTCTGATATCGACTGTTGAGTTGTGAGGTCCAGCACAAATAGGATACCTCGTACCCACTCATTCTCCACGATTCGTATCCCAACCCAACGCTTTCGACTCCAGTTTCTTCCCCCCGCAAAAGTTCTCTCTCATAATCCTCCTGGAGGAGGTGATTCATTGTCGCCAAGGTTATAAAACTAACTCCGAAGACCAGCCCAAATATGGTACGTCGTACCCACTCATTCTCCACGATTTTTTTAATCGAAAAGAAAAATTGAAACATTTTAAATGTTTCAATCTATGTTGAAGATTGAGAAATTGTGATTGTTTGAATTTTGGACGAACTTCAAAGCTTCTGAATGTTCGAAAGGAGGCCAAAGAATGAAACAAACTCCGAAGAGCACCAGAATTTGGATACCTCGTACCCACTCATTCTCCATGATTTTTTTAATCGAAAAGAAAAATTGAAACATTTTGATTGTTTCAATTTATGTTGAAGATTGAGAAATTTTAATTGTTTGCGTGGTTGGAGGTTGTGGTTCAATGATGTTGCCAGTGCAAAACAAGGTGTGAAGATCAGGATTTGTACCGAGCGTACCCACTTATCATCCATGGTATTTCTTAGATAGAAGAATAGTGATATTTTGCTAGCGATTGTTTGAATAGAAGTGAGAGATTGAGAGGGGGTGATTGTTTTTATTGTGCTGGTACTTTGGATGCTTTTGAATGTGCGAATGGAACAAAAGAAAGAAAGAAAAATTGGCGACGAAGAAAGAAATCATTTTGTACAGAATTCTCAAATGTGGGTTTACTTGGAAGGTACGAATGATTATTTTACCTACGTATCTATCTATCTATCTATCTATCTATCTACCTACCGAGAAGGCACGACCATCTTATCTCCTTATTTATCTACCTACTCAAACAAATATCGGACCCAGCCGTCTCTCATGCAAGGCAGAAGGAAATCTGAAATTCGTTTCTGCTTACGAGTGAAGTTGATTTTATTGATATTATTGATATAATTAATTATATAATTCGCGATAAGGAGGTAAGCGAGATAACCATGCCGCCCGGGCTATCTTTTCCATCCAAACCCATATCCTCTAGAGCGCAGCATCAATATTCCACCCAATACATATATAATAACCTCATACACCTTAAACCATATCATCAATTTTCCAATCCCCTGAATTCTCAAGCCCCACATCCCCACTTTCCGATTCCTCTCCATCGAATTCCTTCTCAACAATCTTCAAAACAAGCTTTTCAATCCGTATCTTTTCTCGCGCTTCGTTCCCCTCTTCTATTTTTAACAAGCGAGGATCAAGATTCTTCTTCACTCTTTCGACTCTCCATCTTGTCCACCGAGTTACGTTTGTGTCTTGCGGCTTATTCATATTTCTTCTTTCCCGTTTTAGCAACTTCTGAAATTGCTTAGACATACATTCTTTATGAGTGCATTCATCTCCATCGACATCCTCATCGGCATGGGTTCCTTGCGAAATGGTAGCAGAGTCTTTGCAATTATCGAGATAAATCATACGTTAGAGCCTCTCTAGCATATCTACCCTGCCTTGGGCCTTGATATGATCTTGTATAAGAAATGTGAAATGCCAGAGAAAGATACATAATATGGTGCAAAAAAAGATCGGCATGCACACATCCCGGAAGACTATAGGAGCAAGTTTTCGCCCCGGGTATTTGAAGTGACAGGTTCGATTGGCATATGGAGTCTCGGCCAAGGTTAGATTTGTGAAGTTAGACATCCTGAGGTTGAATTTGAAGAGGGTAAATCTTTTTCTTTTTGAAGTTGGAGATTTTGTTGTAATACTGGAAGAAAAAAGTGAAAAGGTGGATTTGAAAAGGTTTATATAAGTATACATTAGAGTCTTTTCACAATGAAAAGAAAGTAAGAAGCCATAGACTAATAGTTTTAGTATTATACACTTTTTAAATTAATCGAGATTAACAAATAGACTAAATACATTAAAATGAACTATGAAAATCAGTTGCGAAAGAACTTTATTATCAATAATAATATTTGATGTATGGAATGAGGGGGCCTAATTTTGAACCCGCAAAAGGTAGGGTATGAGTGGTATGTGAGGATATAATTAGATTAAAGCATGGTAGGATAAGAACCGTAGAAGGCTGTTATAGAAGAAAAGGGTTGGGAATAGCTTTAGTGCTTGCTTGCTTGCTTGCTTTGGACCTATATGAAGATTACATTTCTTAAGTGTAAGGTGAAACACAAAGTAGTAAGGTGAGGTAAGGCGTAGTTAGGGTTGTACATTAGATAAATCGGTATCCGAAGGTAGATAACTAAATATTAACGATAAGTTAGTTTTCGATACTATATACCACGAACTATAGAAATTAAGTGGAAAGACTTCTTTATATACTGGACTATTCCTAATTTTGGATTTAAGTTTCTCGCGTACAGATTGTTAATTATTGATACAGTAATTAAATACTTGAAGTCTATGAACTAGGAATTATTGAAAAAAGACTCGTCTGGAATTTCCCGTCATTGAAACCCTATATATCATGTATAAATACTTCTTCATATCCCGCAAGTCCCACCTTTCTAATCCTTCTCATTCATATAACTTTCCTTTCTTATTTTAGAAAATTTTCTATCTCTCGATTATAAGATGTTCGGATTCAGCTTTTCTTCTTTCGATTACAAGATGTTCGAATTTAGCTTTCCTTCTCTCGATTATAAGATGTTCGAATTCAGCTTTCCTTCTCTCGATTATAAGATGTTCGGATTCAGCTTTCCTTCTTTCGATTATCAGATGTTCGGATTCAGCTTTCCTTCTTTCGATTATAAGATGTTCGGATTCAGCTTTCCCTCTTTCGATTATAAGATGTTTGAATTCAGCTTTCCTCATATACCTGACGCCCCGAATTTATTACCCAAGGACAGCGATGCATGGAACGAAGTAAACTTCTTTTTTCTATTCGTTCGTTTCAGCAAATTTGGCTTCATCGTATGGTTGCTAACGGTTGTCTACGCATACGTTATCTTCCATTATTTCAAAGAACGCGCTACCATTACAAAGAGTCTAGAGGTGTTAGAGAAGATCGAACGCATGATTCATCTCGATCAAATTCATCGGTCCAAATTCCCTATCGATACCACTACCGAGGCCCCCCGACAAGAAGATTCCGTGCCTGCAAAAAGCTTATATTACTCTATTCATCATAAGGAGTGCGTCGCCAGACAATTACATCTCTTGATAGCAGAACAGACGGGTTTTCTTAATACTCCTGATGCTTTCTGGTTTACATGCCTGGTCATTAAGTGGCTGGATAAACCCCTTTGTCGTCTTGCAGGACTAGAGTACAGAGATCCAGAGACGCAGATTATGCTGTGGCAAGAAAAACAAGCTCTAAAGCGTGAGGTTCCAGAATGCACATCGGTTCAGAAGGATCCGGAACCCACACTTGTCTTTTCCCACCCCAACACCACCTCCCCATGTGTTACACATCCCACAATATCGGATACGAATATACTCGATGTGGTCTAACCCATTGGCCTTTTTCTCCGACTAGGCTAGCAGGTCAACCCAATAGGCTAGTGGGTAACCCAAATGCTTAGTATACGAGAATGTACGAATAGCTTAATCCAACGGACTACCAAATTTAAAAATTTAAATAAAGTGGTATTGGGAAGCGATGCGAAAGAAAGAGAGAAAGTGTAGGGTTATTTCTACTTTTTCTAACTAAGTAAAGCCAATTATCTTAGTTGAGGGAAGGATGGATAAAGCGAATGGAGGAAAAGACATTATATTAGAATCTTCAATTATATATTATATTAAAAGAATGTATGATGTTTAAGGATTTTTTAGATGTAAAAGTAGTAGAAATAGTGGGTGCTCCAGGCTTACCAGCTAACAACGCATAAAACGACACCCCCAAGCAATCCTGGATTGATCCAATCCCACAACACGATCCAAGAACCCGCTCAGAAAGTCACAACCAAACAACAACCACACTTAACCACCTAAGCAAAGCACTCTTCACTTACACATCATTCAATCATTGCCATAATAGGTTGGCGAGATATGGCGGAAGAAAGAAAAAGTAGGAGCAGCGGCGGCGGAACTTGAATGTAGTTCCTGAATTGGTGGGGCAATGGGGCATTTCCTTCTATATTATCATTGATTGGTGCATAGCAGTGGAAATGGATAAGAGGGCTGGTTGTTGTTTCACTGCGATAATAGGTTGGCGTGATAGCGCGGGAGAAGAAATAGAAGCGGCGGCGACACGGGCTGGTGGAGAAGTGTGAGAAGGCAAGCACATCACAACTGATGATTCTTGATACGCGCTTGGAGACGATGGCCACTCAACGTGGGTGAGGTGATATGGTGGGGAGGTGGAAATTTAGATTCACGTATTGTTAAAAATCACTGATGGAAATGAGATAAATAAGTCGGGAGGGGTGGTTGTTCTTGGCGCAACGGCCAGAACCCAAAAGCTTTCTTTTCATTCATTCATTCATTCATTCATTCATTCATTCATCCATTCATCCATTCAT
>JWJB01000913.1:0-18277 GCA_000812895.1 Rutstroemia sydowiana | reverse complement strand
AGACTCAAAAAGAGAAATTCATACAATATGTAAGTAAGTAAGTAAGTAAGTAAAAGGTAAATATAATAATTTATTAGCAAATAACAAAGTCAATTTACAAAACTAATAGGTAATAAACTTGGGTAACATAAGTGGATTTAATACTGGTATCGGAGGAAAAAAAATCAGAAGCTTGGGCAGAGAAAATGGGGACTCGACAGGTGACTTATTTCAGAATCACGCCACAATAATTGGGATGAAAAGCTTATATTTTGCGACGTCTGCTTTTGAGTGGTGGATTGTAGGGATAGGGCTGTATGGGGAAATTGATTATGATGCTCCCGATGCATCTTTTGGTGGGATATAAATTATATTAATCGTATATGCCGAGGTGGAGGTTGGGTTTATGCTTGTTTGCTTGCTTGCTTCATTGCTTGCTTGCTTCCTTTGCTTGCTTGCTTGATGTACGAAAGAGGTGGAGAAGTGGTGATTGGATTTGAGTACGTACTGTATGTGCATTGTGGTGAGGATGGGTAAATGGAAGAGGAGGGGTAGATAGGTAGGAAGTAAGGGACACAAGAATATATGATATGTAGTGTTTGTTACATATTTATTTAATTAGTGTTACCGACACGACAGATATAATGTAATATATTATGTATACGTGTATATTGGATGAGGACTTGGAAATGAATATATGATAATTGATAGTGGGGTTTCATCAAGTGAAGTATATGTATATACAGTATTCGATATCATGTAGATGTAACAATCTATATATATTACTGTGAAATTGTATAACGAAGATTGAGACAGCTTCCTTTAATCAACAAGTATGAAAATATAATAAATGTGATATATAGTATTACTAAAACAAAAGTCCCCAAGAGCTGCCGGCAAAGAAAAGCCTAGACATTATAATCGTAGGCATAATGTGAGCTTGATATATCATAGCCTCGACTTCACTCAAACACGATATCCTTCCAATTCCTTCTCAGTCCAATCCCATAACTTGTCTGCCAATTTCTGGTCCGCAGAAGTACTACTTCCCTGTCCAGCAACCCCGACAGGAGTATAGTATTCCCCCGACTTTACCTCTCCCTTCCCATTACCCCTCTTCGCAAAAGAAGCCCAAAGCTGGTTCAGCGCACCATCTGCCTGGCTCGTGAAGAGGATTTGTTGTGCCACATTATTGAGTGTTCCAAGAATACCCAAGCTACCCCAAAACTTCGAATACAGATTCGTATTCACAACTCCTGGATTGACGGAAACCGCCGTAATACCTCTACTGCCGTAATGCTTGTTCAAACCCTTTGCGAAATATATATTCGCAAGTTTGGATTGTCCATAACGACGTAGGGTGAGATATTTGTTCATGTCGCCTTTTACTTGATCGAGAAGGATACCCTTGGAGTATGCCATTGCATGACCAATACTAGCCAATGATACGACACGAACATCCGAATTCTTCTCTTCTGCCGTCTTCAACAATTGTGGAAGGAGTAATTTGGTCAAGAGAGCATGTCCCATATGGTTCGTCCCGAATTGAATCTCGTAACCTTGCTCAGTTGTGCCAGCAGGTATTGCCATTACGCCAGCATTCAGAATCAATAAATCTAGCCTGCTTTCCCTTTTATTGAATTCTTTCGCGCATGATTGTACCGAGGGAAGGGAGGCTAGATCGCAAGGTAGGTAGGATACTGGCGCATTTGGTACTTGTGATTGGATTTCTTTTATGGCATCGTGGGCTTTGACTTCGGAGCGAGCGGCGAGGTAAATTCGTGCTGGGTTGTGTTTGGATAATTGTAATGCCGTTTCAATCCCAAGTCCTTTAAGATTTGCTATAAATAGATAAATTAGTCTAAGAGGTCGAGAAAATGCATAAAATTTGGGATAGGAATCTATAGGTACGTACCACCTGTGATGACGATGACTTTTCCAGATAAGTCGGGAATATCTTTGTCGGGTTTGAAAGATACTCCAGCTAAAGTTAAAAGTCCATGTAACATTGTGTAAGGATGTGATGTGATGTGCAGTGAAAGTACCGTAGCTCTTATTAGTCGTGTTGGTCAATGTTGGACGATGTTAAAGCAATTTTTTGTTAGGAGAAAAAGATATTCAACTACCTGATACGAGTAAAGGGAGAAGATCAATGAAATATTTATTTCTACCACCAAAGTAAAGTACTACTTATACATATAAAATTTCCCCAATGTAAATAGCAAATTGAGAGACGGCAGCATAATAAAGCCGCTCGCTCTTCAACTTATTAGCAAAAGCTTACATTTCCTACTTACGGCCGAGTATAGAAGAGGAGGTAAACGCTTGAAAAAATGAAGGCATCATTGATATTTCGATAATACGGCCGTAGCATCGTAACTTCCGTACCTTATATATAAGAAATCTCTGTTTAACGGACTCAAATCCCACCAAAAAATTGATATTTTTTATAAAAGTAACTTGGCATCCACTTCCACGGGTTTACGGAGGCAAAGGAGAGTCCGACGATTAGGTTTTCAATATTTTACCAGCATGAACCTCTTTTTGTATGCCTTGGAGTTATTTCCAACAAAGATGGGATAAGATTGAAATGCCAATTAATTTATAGGCGCACTACCTCGGTAAGGTTACATTGTATAGACGAATTGCCTCATTTCAACCTCTATACGCCGCCCGGGTAATTGAACATATGTATGTGGTGGATAAATCTGTATTTAAGATAATACTACAAGTATGATATAATATATAATATGATATGAGACAGCGACGTCCATACCTCCGGGTATTCCATTCCCAATGGAGTCATTTAACCCTAATGCACCTTAAAACACCGACCAACCCAAAACGCTAACAAACTCCAAACAAATGCAATATCGACATGTTCTAATATCGAGGGAGTAACTTTGTATCACTTCTGACATCGTCTTCCATATCATGTCCCCTTTCCTTCTCAAACCCCTCCTCCAATCCTGACGCGGATCTCCTCCACGAACATACGAACCATCCCCTGGTGGTTGCCATGTATGCAATCACCAAGACGGTCCACACAAATGGGAACGTCATTATAACCACCATGTATTTATCTGGAATCTGGAAATATATAGGTGAACGTAATGTATACATTTCCACAATCTCCGAAGTATCCAAAGTATTTCCATGTTTATCAATGGCTGCGATTTGATAGAAAGTCGACGTATTGAAAGGCTTGATAGCTGTTTCGAATCCCATCCTATGGTAGGTAGCCAACTCCTCGAGTTTATCTGGTGATTTCCCTCCGTACTATAAATCTTGTTAGACCAATAATCCAAATCGTACATTGAATTGGTAACTTACCAAAGCCCATTTATTAACCTCTGTAGCACCATTCCAACTAACATATATGATTTGTTTTTTGATAACCAAAGAAGGCTTCCACGTAGGTTGCGCCGACCAATCATATTTATATATACGGTATATGTCGCATCCTCTTCCTGCTCTGTCCATTGCTCTAGTCTGAACATCCATGGCGACTTCTCCGTCTGGGGTGTACTCCACAAATGCAGGAACGGTACCAAAGCCAACAATCATGTTTCCATTCTCCAATGCGTGGATTCCACCTTCTGCCCAAGCCTGTACACTTTGTGGATGATAGAATTCATTGACAAGCTTCACTGTCATATCAGTCTCGTTGATCTTGAGGTGCATTCCCCGACTACAATCTTTGGTGCAGGAAGGAGTCTTTTCGGTCTCATAAAACGCATGGTTGTCGAACAAGGTGATTTCCGTCTCTTCTTCATCGATAAATCGCGCGTGATGTTGAAAGCACATGTTCGTGGCATTGCCACCACTTAGATCCGTAAAGTTGTTGTACACGCCTCCAATTTGCCAGATCTTATTGCCAGTAGTCCCATTAATGAGGGCAACCATACACAAATGGCGAGAGTTGATCAAATAATTGCCCTTACGGGTTTTCGATAAACTGTTCATGTGGAACCAATCCCATCCCCATTCATTATTGTCCCAACCTACTCTTGACTCTCTCACGTCAAAATGATCCATCGCGTTCCATGCGAATCGTACCCAGCCAGTCTCAATATCAACCTCCTGGAACGAACAAGTAAGTACCTTTCCACCGCTACTCTGTCCAATGGAGCTAAGGTCCGCAAGCTGCGTATGATAGTTGTTGATTAATGCGCCTCCATCATTCGTGAGTTGAAATTCGTGGGAATCAGCACCGCCATCCAGTCCAACAACGGTAAGGTTGTGTTCCACCGAATATGAACTATTAACCATTATACCCGAGCCTGTTCCATGCCCATGAAAGTCGACGCCTTGCCAGAAGGTTAGATATGGCTTTCCATCGTGGATCTGTAATGTGGTATCCGAGCCTGCTAACCAGTCGGGGTCGGCATATACCAAACTCAAATCTTTGCTAGAGAATATAAAAGGCGAAGCATCTTGTCCACCTATACTCGGCGACATGAAGATATGAGATGCATTGCTTATAGCACTTGCATTCCATTTGTTGACCAGAAAATGAGGCGATACAACATCAGAGGATTGATATGTTTGGATGGGCCATTCACCGTAAACCCCAGCATTAAAGGCATCGTAGTCTGTAATCCATGATTGGTCGGCAATAACGTAGGAAATATTTAAGGTAAGAAATACGACAAGTGCCGTAAAAGATGTAGTGCAACCCAATAAGTACATGGTGTATTATTGCCTATAGCTAAAGGGTATGTCAACAGCAGAAATGAACGATGGTGACATCGGTGAATAAACTTTCGTGATTATTGCAGAATCTGGGAGATCTTTCAATCATTTTGGGAAGAATTAAAGTATGGGTCAAGTATGGGTCCTTGAGGGCAAACAAACAATTTCAAAAGCATTGACGCGTAATTGTTGGAGGGGGGTTTTTTGACCCCTTGTTTTATGGTACCGGTCAATAAAGCTCAGTAGGGATTTTCATGTCCAGGATAAAGTAATTGTAGCTTGTAGAGTTATATAGCTTGGGATACTCTGATTTAATTACTTTTGAATAATAAATTAAAAAAAATAAAATGTATAATTTTTGTTATAGAATTAGATGTTGTGAATAAGAATATGTAATTAGTTTTTTAATATGGATTGTGGTTGTTGAGATATTGAAGTAATAAAAAAATTAATTTTTGCAATTAAAAAAAATTGGAATATTTGATGGTGAAAAATCATTTTTTTTTTATTTTGGTATATTGGGTTGTTATATTTGGGTATTGGTTTGGTTAGTTGGGCTGGTTTGGTTAGTTTAGTTAGTGTGGTTAGTTTTAGTATATATTTTAAATATTTAGTTTAATATGTTTTATTTTATGTTTATTTTAAATAAAGTGGGTATGGAATAACAGATTCTGAATATTCGGAACTTCAAAAAAATTTCAAAAAAAAATTAGAATAATTTTTGTGATGTTTTTAAGAGGTATATTTTCAATTATTTAATAATTATAATTTGTATTAAAAAATTAATTACATATTTTTGTTTGCAGTATTTAGTTTTATAATAAAAATTATATATTTTATTTTTTTTAATTTGTTGTTTAAAAGTGATTGAATTAGGGTGTCCTGAGCTGTATCTCTGTAGCTGTTAAATTATTTCCGTGATATAGTTGGCTCGGTTGGTTTGAGATGAATTGAATTGATCTACCTATCACCAGGAGTAAATCTATTTTGCCAAGAACTTGGATCTCTTTTCGTTCGTCTATCCGAGATGATTAAATTTAAGAACTCGTTTGATCAACTTGGGGCAATGCAGCGAGACATCTAAATTCAAATTCCAATAATAACCTATTAGCGCTTCTCTTCAAGCATTTATCCTGAAAACCTTGGCTTTGGAAGTTTAGATGTTACATTTTTTGTGGAGTAAAATGGCACTTGACCAGTCATTATACCGCCACCGTGCCAACTGATCCTTCGAGAACCCAAGGATCTTTTCTAGAATCCCTATGTCGGACGCCAAGAGAAAGACATCTTCATTTCGTCATTGGATTGAGCCTATCATGTTATTAAAAGGGGTAAGCCCCATATGCCGTACCCCTTTACTTCAATACTGTATAATAATCACCAAACAACCAAGAAGCTCAGATATAAATGATCGGTAGGAGAAATATTAGAGTCCTTCTTCCCGCCAAAAAACCCAACAAGTAGATTCATCATTCGCCTCACATTATTACGCGGCGGTTAAGCATTACAACCTTCAGCGCTACCACAGCCCACGATGTTACCCAGTTACGTTACCAGTCGAACCAATCGGTAGTGGAGTAACCCCATATTTTGCTACCCAAACTACCCAAACACAACGTGCAAATAACCCACATAAGCCACTCCATGACGACGATGTCAACGTACTGTAGATCAACAAAATATCTAAAACAAGTAATATTGCTTGGACGCCAATCAAAATACTATTAATTTTTAGTCATTGATCTCATGAAAACCAACCAAAATGCTGCGCATCATGGAGAAACCATTTCTCTGGGAAGGACTGGAAATAAGCACCCAAATTATCTTTTGTAAAATTCAACCGCTTGTAAGGCTCTGATACCCATTAATTATCGGTTTGCTCAAGTGTAGCTCTATGAGATCGATGGATTAATCGTTTACTACTTTTATGAGAATAATCAGTAGTCGACAGGTCGTAAAACACCTTGCGAGAGCGAAATTAGTAGTTATCTACTGCCGTGCTGTATTAATATGTACAGTCTTTCATTCTCCAAATGTACACAGTGCCAATAGAGTATAGTACATAATCGGGTTCGAACCAAATCTAGTGTACGACCGATACATTTCGGTACCGAACTTCGAACCTCAATAACGTGGAGTGGACCCGATAGTTCCGAATCGAATCGAATTATACCTATTTGGATGTTGTTCTTGAGGGGTAATAGCCCACAAGCAATAATCTGAGCGCAAAACAAGCCTCCCGGGTACCAAGTTTCAGCAAGCGGGCTTCCAAAGTTCCTCGCTCCCTAAATAAATTCTCTCCAGTTTCAGTTTCACTCACCTGGGGTTTTCTTCTCAAACACTTCTTCGATGAAGGGTCTAGACATATTCTGTTCATGTACGTTACAAGAGTTACATTACAAGACCTTTTGCACCACCCTCACCGTGCCAGCCCAGTTGCGACAGTGGTGTGCTGTACCTTGTATCGAAGGTGTTCTTTCCGGCTTTGACATATATAAATAGGATAAAGTGCCGCGCGTTTTCGCAATTTCTTTCTGGTGCACTAATGGTTTCGGTTGCTTCCAACGCTGCCTCCCATAAATCACAGCCGGACCCGAGGAGGGTTCTGCAAATTTAACAAGGAACTCAAGGAAGAGGAATTGGAGAATCAAAATGGTTATAATATATTCATGCAAATTGGTATATCGACAAAAAGATATGCATATATATTTGGAAATTCTCAACCACCATCGAAGGCATCATAAACCCACCCATCATCAGTGTGCCCCCCAGACATTACAAGCATCAAATCATAAGTTCCCAATCTCCCCAAAGACATATCTAGTCATAGATTTCCATCCCAAAACTCCTCATGCTCATGCCTGCGTAAATGCTGCTCGAAAGAAACAAATGAAAAATATAACAATGAAAAGGAAAAATGAAATTTAGCCAAAAGAGTGGCAAGAAGGAAAAGATTCCTCCACTAATGACTGATTCCAGAACCACCCTTAAATCCAACTGATCCGGGCCCCTCTTTCGAGCTACTTGCATTGCTCCCACCTCTCGATCTCCGGGCACCAAGAATTCGATGTTCACCAGGGATTTTCCCATTCCCCCCTACCAGGATTTTAGTAGGGGTTAAATGGTCATTTACATCATCACCCGCCCTAACTGCATCCACTAGGTCGTCAAACTTTCTAGAAGTTCCAACGATCCTCGCCCCAATAACCTCCAACGCATCTCTCGTTCTCCCCAGCCCATCCACATTGCTATGCATTAATCTCTCTAGAGTTGTCTGTACACTCTTCATTTCATTTTCGATTTTCGGGAAAGTAAATTCGGAAATGCCTCGTAATCGTGTACCGGTATCGTGAGAGGCTTCGTCCAGTTGCGAAAGTCCCGTATCGAGTTCCTTGCTGAACCTTTGGTTACCTTCTAGGACGACGGATTTTATCTGTGCTCCGGTTTCCAAGACACTTCTGTCGATTCGTGAAAGAGCGGCTGCGTTGACGCGCACGGCGGTTGTAGTTTGATTGATTGTTGTATTTAAATTGTCGATATTTGTATGTAAAGAGTGTATAGAAGTAGAAGTATCTTTTGTCGAGGTTATGACATCGTTCCTGATGTCGGAAAAGTTGGCGTTTATCGATGAGGACATATGTTCAATGGCGTTACGGATGGATCCAGTGGATGAGAGGCTGGCTTGGAGGGTTTCCATGGTTTGAGCATCGGACTCTCTCTGGAGTGTCTTGATGCTCTCGAGATTGAAGCTGATACCAGGAATGTCAGTACGGGTTAAAGAATCCACGGTATTGAAAGTATCTAAAACTGTCTCACGGATGTTTGAAAGCTTTGCTGCGTTGCCTTCGACTGCGCTCAGGGTCTCCAGAGTAGCCTTTGAAAGTGCTTGATCCACGGCCTCAATTGCCTTTCCAATCTTTGACATATCCCCCGCGATAAGGTACTTCATCTTGTAGTCCAAATTTCCCAACGCCGATGCGTGATCGTTGGCGATCTTGATAATTTCGGGAACGGCTTTCTCGATAGAATCGACGGAAGCTTGGTTCTTGGCGGCTGCGGTTTCGAGTGCGGTGAGATCGACGGCCTTGATCTCTTGATGGATCAAGGGCACTTGTTTATCTAAAAGGAACCTAATGTCATCGGTACTTGTTGAGATGCATGACTGGATATTTGTCAACATTTCGGCATTACCTTGGACGTCTCTTCCTGTCTCCTTAATTGCTTCATCAATCGATGCCACAAACTTCGAAACTGAATCAAGAGACATGCTCATAGAAGCATTCTCGGACGTCATATGAGATCTTATGTTAGTGAACGCTTCAGGGAGAGCTGCCACGTTTCCGGCAGTCTCCAATGACGTCTTGTATGCAGATTGCACATCTCTGCTCAATGCATCAAGGGATGTCGTCTTGCTAGTAGTGTCATCCTTGATCTCCAGAATATCCGTATGAACAGCACCAAGCGATCGAGCGTTTGACCCAGCGACGTTCATGATAGCTTCCAGAGTTTGCATAATTTCAGCGTCTTTACCCTCATTCTTTAGGTAGTCGACTCCGTTATCGATTCTCTCGAGACTAATAGTGATAGTCTTGAGAGTTGCTTCGTGGGTGGCATGAGATTCAACTCCGTTTTCAGAAATAGATTTGAGATCGTGAAGCATTGTTGTGATAGTTTCGATTCCGGTGGTATCCAATGGTCCGGAAATCTTTTGCGTGATACCCTCCAATGATGTACTTTGATCTGTCATGTTTTCGGAAATACTCGTCATCATGGATGTAATGAAGTTCAATTTATCCCGATGGGTATCAAACTGGGAAGTGTTCAAAGTCTTCACATGTTGATCGACCTTGTCCAAGGTTTCCTTAACTGTCAACGTTGTGGAGGAGATCAAGTCCAGTTTTTCAATAGCAGGGTTGGGCGAAGAGACATGCTCGTTGACAGTCTCCACCATCTCGCCAATCTTATTAACTTGTTCGATGATATTACTCAATCGAGAAGTGTTAGTCGACAATAACTTTGAGTCAAGAGACGCCAGGTTTCCATGAGCTTCCAACTCCTTTCGTACATTGGTGATGCTCCTCTCAATATCATCTAGTCTCTTAGATTGCGCATCGAAAGACGTTGTGTTGAAGGAGGCAACAATGTCGCGCACTTCTTGAACATTTCGAACCAAACCCTTCTCGGTGGTCTTCTGGGAATCCTCCAACTTCGAAAGGCCCTTGCGTAGAATCTCAATCTTTTCGACCATGTGAGTATTTTCATTCAACATCTCATCAAGTTTGCTAGATTGAGAAGAATTCGAATCCATATCTAAAGATGAAACTTTGTGAATAACATTGCGATTGGATTTTCCAAGTTCTTCGAACATCCCCACCAAGCGACGATGATTGCCTTCGATTTTTTTGCCAAGATCGCCCTCAACAGACCACAATCTCTCTCCGAGCATCTTGTTTCGATCCTGGAGTTCGTTTGATAATTCTCCGAAACGAATTGCTGACCTAAGATCTGCATTGACTATCTCCCCATCCATGCTAGACATCTTATCTTCGACGGCACTCAATCGTTCATCAAATGCCTTTAAGATCTCTTGGGTCTTTTTCTGGCCGTCCAGAATAGCTCGAACGTCATGTTCATTGTCTGGAATATTTCCGATCAATTGTGTGACTGATTGAAGATGACTGGCGAGTGTGGGTTCTAGATAGGATTTGATGCTCGCTGTGCCCAAGGCCGTTTCGAAAGACGACTCGAGATTTAGAGTAGAAGCCTTCAAAGTATTCAATTTCTCTTGTTGGCGTGATAGAGCGGCTGTCACGGGATCGATTTGTGATGCGATAACATTTCTGAAGGCATCACTATTGAGCGCGGAAAGAACGGCTTCTTCGACGGCTTTTTGAAATGGTGCATCGTGCTCATTGAACTCTGTCCACGCGCCAGAAGTGGTCGGTCGTGTTGTTGCAACGGTTTTAGAGGTTTGTTCCGATTGCGTACGATTTTTCTTCCATCGATTGAGCCCCAGCATAGAGCTGGAACGACCTTTCATGGTGGAGGGGTTGTCCATGTTGATTTTTTTGAAGTTATAATATTGATTTTGAGGTTGATTGAAGAGTTTGGTGGTAAGATTGATGTATGTCAGCGGCGTATGAGGTGATTATGGAAAAGTAATCAAAATTTCAGCCTCGCCTGATTGTATCAAAGGTCATGATAAAAAGTATTCCATTGAGAAGAGATGCCAGTAAGTATGGGGTGTGGATGTTATGAATATTTGCAATTGAATATAGAAAATGGGGGGGGAATAAAAGAGGTTGGTAAGAGACAGAAAAAAGACTATTACTCGAGATAGGATAAAGTAAGAATAAATGAATCTGTTTGTGAAATGAAAATAATTTATGAATGAATTTTCATTTCAATTTCATTGATTATCTCTTGATATTTGTTCTGATAGTAGCGATACAATACTACTGGTAGAGTAGAGTACTCTATGCCATGCAAGCAATGACCATGTGTCGATGGGCAGTGGAGTATAAGGGTAGTATAGTGTGTATGAGACGTGTCAGTCCAAATTTAGTTAGTATTTACTGGTAAATTACTTAAAACTGATTTCTGAATGGTTAATATTGTTAACATTGGGGTTGTTATTATGAAATTGTATGGATCATATGGATTGTTTGGATTGTATGGTTGAGAAATGATGAATATTTTGTTGTCATTCATGCCTAAGAGAAGAAAAAGACTAAACAACACATTCATGATTTTACTCGCCTTGAGTTTAGCTGAACGGATCTATCTAAGAAGTATCCATTCTATAGCATTAGCATACTGTCAACTTAAGTACGAACCATGTAAGTTGCATATACCTAATCCAAGTAGAGCTCCTCCATCATTAGTATCATTAGTCGTATGTAGTCGTGTTATGCTATTTGTGGATTCGATTAGAATGTCTACTGGGTTTGTATTGGATTAGTCTTATACCCACAGATCCATCAAATACTCAAGGGAGACTTGGGTACATACGCCTAGACAACATTCTTAGCCAACGGGATCTTATGGAACTTACGATTTAGGTGGAAACTTATGTATAGTACTATATCTTGTACCTGTCAAAGTTGTTTGTGGTCATGTACGAAGTACAGGAACCGTAAGCTTCCACAATACTGCCGGTAGGAATGCATAAGCACACCAGGAAAACTGTACACCGTTCAGTAGGTTGCCGGTAGAATTTGAAGTTATAGATATAGAGCTATAGGTATGTATATTAAGTCCATGATATTGAGTGACTTCCCACGCGTTCAACCGCTTTGTCCATTTGTAACTTTGACAAGGTATTAAGGATCGTATTCCCCAAGAAAGTTCATCTTCTCTTTCTTGAAATTTGGAACTCTATCCATCGCATGATACCATACGATACTGGTACCTAGGTCTAGTAGGTACCGGTAGAGTTTTCAGCCTGCTCAATTCCTTGACCGCAAAATACACGGGATATCTAAATAAACCCCCCTTCATTCTTCATCCCTACCAACTTACTTACCAAGTCTCTTCACCGCTTTATACTACTCGTATCTATCAGTCATCATAATTAATTCTTGTTTATTTTATTCACCAGCCTCATTTGTTTCATTCGCATACCATGCATCCTATCACATCTGCCACGCATTTTTCATAGCCCTTCAATTGATTCTTTTTTTTATATGGTATACCGGGAGATCCGCTGAACAATTGCAAAGGCGTTTGGTGTTGGTTGAACTGGTTCCATTCTAAGGTACTCTAAGGCCGATGAAGATGTAGCCTCGGTTCTCAAAAATCCTTAACAGTCAGTCAGTGAAAACTGAACAGTGAAACCCGGTCTTTGATATCGCAAACACCAATCATCCACTTGTCAATTTTTTATTTGAGCATTTATCATTACTGCATCCGATGACCATTACGAAAGTTTACCATTACAGTACATTGCCTTGCTTTAGCCTTGCTATCTTGCAAATTTGCAAGACATTCTATCTTCACAGGGTAGGTCGTTGGATTCCGTACGAAGTACCGGTCTTCTCCCCCTCACCATACCAGCCTCGACGAAACCCAAAGTTTCCCAATTGATCGACTTGTGTGCTGTTAGGCTAAGACGTTGTGGATGAAAATCCCTACGGTACATCGCATCGTTGAGAAGGGTTACAATCTCGAAGATCGCCACCATCCCGCTTATCATTATCATAAAATCTCTAATGTAATGTGGATCCTGGGAGGGGATGTTGATGTTTTTTCTAAGCTTATACGAAGTATTTCGAATTTATGCCGAATCTCCAGGAAAGATTTTAAATGGAGTGTCATATCTTGATTTTTATAAAATGGTTCAAAAGAGATCTAAATTTCACCAGATTCTTCCTGCAAATGGTGCTATCGCCTACCTATGGAATCCGAATGAAAGAAGACTTACTGTATCATGCTTCTTTCAGTACTCAACCACGAGCTGTTTGAGTATATTCGAAATCGATCAAAGTACAATACGCATTGCATTCATTTCCTCAATCTTAAATGTGTCGAAGTTTCTGGAGTTCAATATGAATATTCCCCTTGGAATAAATTAATGGGAAATACTCCATACTGTAATGTATAGCCGGGAACCCGGAGTCAGAAGCTCCAGCTCCTATATTTCCATTCCTTTGCTTGCGATATGATCACAAGAGCATAATCATGATGAAACCAAGCCCAAGGCAAGTCGCCTTGTATATTGACAAATCACTCTCCATAAAAAAGTGGAGAATTATCGCATGATCGCCATCGAAACGAAGTGTTGAAGTCTCATTACGGTATTCTGTTTGATCATGTGGTCTTGATGAAAATCTCGAGTTTACTTTTTAAGGTCGAAAGCGATCATCTAAAGCGTCGCATCCAGAAACAACAGGCAAACAGAAGGTAACTCAAATTTCCTGGGCAGTCGCCACGGTAGTGGTACAGAGTTGACATCGCTATCGCTATGGGCACGGGACGGGCCGTCACAGCAGATTTTGGGAGATACGACCCAAAATGATAGTGCGACAGACCGGCTAGCCTGTATGTTTATTGATGCCCTAGCCGTAGAGCCGTACATTGCGTGTGAGACCATCTTGCTCTGGTCCAGAATTGTTTAAAAATAGAAGTCTTTCCCTGTCCTTTCCTTTCTACCAACAAGCGAAGCCAGAAACTCGGATGACTTTCACATGTCAGAAGGGTCACATGAAGAGGGGGAAAGGGGGTCTTGCACACACGAAAGTACTGTCCAGCTTTCAACATGCCAAAAGGCCAACCCCCTGAGTCCTGACCATGACTGGATAAAATGTTTCTGCGATAGGACCAAATGCATCAGGTCAGCATGGTCATAAAGAGGATGTATTCGGTCTGCCCGCCGTATTTCATAAGTTTTTTATCAAAGCATACAAGAAGGCAATTTGGCTGCAAATCTCAATCTAGAACGAGATTAAGCCATTCGATCACTATCAAACACTTCAGCCTTATCTCCCCTGTACCTTTCGATAAAGTTCTAATTTAATACGGGCATACCGAGTACCGGTATTCAAAAAGTCTTGTTTGGAGGAAATTTACAGCCTAGTACTGGCTCATCCTGAGTATATGGGCTTAACTTTGAAACCTCATATAGAAAGCATACTTTATTGTCTTCTACATAGTCAAAATTAAATTATTGTGCTCTTCACTAACTATCCATAGATGTCAAGACGTCAGTCACTAGTGCATGCAATACTTCTACATGAACCCTCGACCCATTTGCCAGCATCTAACCTGGGAATGCACCCAACTCAATAACCAAACCACATCCTCCTAGCAACCAAACCCTCTCTACATAAGCAGATATAAAGCGATTCTTTTTATGGCGAAGACGAGCGCGTCAACATATTCAAGAGGCACGAGGAGAGGTAAGTTTTTACACCCTCCAAGCAGCCCGAACACCAGTGAATAATTTACTGTCTGTTTGCATTTGTGTTCTCCTGGCATCACCAAGAGCTATTCGACCAATGGATGATACGCGCAAAGAGAAAGAAGAGAAATTCTGCATGAGAGTGGAAGCATAGAAACATGTTAGTGATACCAGAAATCAATTCATAGTTCCTGTACGGTTTGTACCGCGTCTAACCTCCTCGTCTTTCGTACTAGGTCATAAATTGTACATAATCCTTTTGAATGTCCCTCTTTCCCCAAAACTCCCGTTATTTTGTGCCCCGATGCCATATATACCCACCCATGCCCTCCTGTTTTATATATTATTCTCTATTCCTAAACGCCCAAGGCTTCCAGCCTGCATGCAAAAGTGACGCTTCGCCTAATGGAAACCTCTCCATTTGAACATAGTACTGTACCCAATTTTCACCTAGCCCTTTGATATTTCCAATATCAATATGATCATCAAAGAATTGTTTATAAAAGGCATCCAGGTACCCTCCGTAGAAATAATGTATAAGTTTAAGTGTATGTGTGCGTAAATTGATTAGCCGTATTAGGTGGCTGATAGTATTGCTGGTAGGGATGATTCGGTAATGAGAAATCAGCTGTTTTTAAGAGCGGGTTTAAGATACCACTCTGCAAAGGTCGTGCTAGTGGCGGCGCTGGTGGGAGACTCGAGGTAGGGGTGGGTGCTTGCGTTGTGGTTGGAAAGAACTGTGCCAAAGAGGTTGTTGGATGTGACATTGCTTGTTGCTGCTGTTCCGCTTCATCTTGCCACCCCCACTTCGTTTTGAGCTCTTTATTCAGGAATCCCACTTTCCATCCAGTCTCTTTCCTAATCTTTTCAAACAAATCCAGCACTTCTTCTTGTTCCCGACGGACTATAAGACACTCTGCAGCAATGGCCAGGGAGCGGAGTGCCACACTAGCCACGCCCCGATCTTTTACATGTGCCACAATTCCACATATCGAATGTGCGTGACTTTGTTTCATTTCGTGCATTTCTTCCGTGTTTGGGCCCACCAGCGGATTGATTTGTGGAAGAAGACACATTGCTGTGTGATAGAATAGTCTCCCAACGATTGTGGCACGTTTGATAAGCCTGTAATTTATTAGTGTATGACATCGTACATCCGAGCTAACGAATGGCACTCACCAGACTTCCGGAAAGGCAGATTTCGAAGTGTTTTGTGACGGATACAGGTAAGCCATCGGGTGCATAGTCCGAGGTATACTACTGTTCCAGCTGTCACAAAGATCCTTCAACCTTTGCCACTCCCTATACCTTGACTGTAGTCGAAGTTGTTCTTCGTGAGGTGATGCCTCTTGAAATCGTGGGATTGATGCTCTAAAATTAGCAATCTTGCCGACAATGTATAGTATCCTATGAACCCAAATTTCTTCACGTCCAATTTCCAACTCTTGCGAAAAGTCCATGTCGACACCCCACTGATCTGGCTCCCAAGCCACTTGCCAATTAAAGTGAAGACAACTGAGTAGCTCCATACCAACATTAAGCCAAAAACATGCAGCACCTACTCCAGTACTTCCTGCGTTCCAACCACACTCCTTGATTAATGCTCGTGCACCAGCAATGTGGTTCATCCGTTGCATCGCCTTTTCGGACATAATTTCGTAGACATTGAGAATGACAGCGGTAGTTGCACAAATGACAGTGTCTCGGTCCGGGTTTTGTAGCGATCTCAAAAGTTGGGTAGTTGCCGTATCGTAATAATACAACGCCTTATCCTCGTGGTAAATGGGATTAACAAGGGTTAAATGTCGTGCTCCGCATGCGAGAAAGGCATTGAGGAGCATAGGTTCTCCCAAGGAATGGAATGGTAGTATTCTCGAAAAGTGCTTCTTTGGGTCCATACTATCCATCCATATGCCCACTTCCTCAACAAATACCTGCATAAATAAAACTTCTTCTGGGGTTGTAAGATAATCGCGGGTTTCGCTTGGAGGCGTTAAGGTTTGCTCAGGATTGCTGTACGTGGTCGGCGCAGTCAAATACGAGCCCTCACTACCAGCGTGAGATAGGTGCCTGCTTGTACGTCTGGAATGTCCCATTTCTTGTTTCAACCCAGAATGTCCTTCTAGATACGGGCCATTGCTTTGTATTGGTGGCAGAACGTTTTCTACTGCGACAGATGGACCAGTGGGTATAGACCGTAGGGGGTATTCGGCTGTAGGATCTTGTGGAGGGGTAGTTGTTTGATTGATTCGACGGTATAATTTCAAGCCGCCCTTGTATTCTGACGCAATCTCTCGAGACTCATCCTGGAATTTGACTAGACATTGTTAGATATAGTGGCAGACATAGAGGCTTGATTAACGCACCTGCCCAATCTGCGGTTGGAGGAATCATTGGTGGTGATTTAATTTGCGTGTCGATGAAATTCAGTCGCACGCCTCTTTTGCATATCCGACTGGATTTTCGACAATTTTGGCAATCCGGTGAACCTCCTTGCGGTATTCCATGCAAATGGCCCTCGTCACATTTTAAATGCCTTTCCCGGCAGGTTAAACAGCCAGTTCGTACTCGTTTTGCTTTATTTACAGCGGCGCCAGCTGGCTCCGCAAGCAAGGCGGAAGAAGCATCATTTGTTGGCATCTGATTGTTTATCGTCCGACGAACTTTTATCTGCTGAGGTTTTCCATCAATTCTTTGGCGTTTTGATGGTATGGGACTATTATCGCTGATATTATAATTTGGCGAACTGAAGTTTTGGTCGCTAATCAAGGTCAAATCTGATACTGTACTAACAGAGGCTGAGTATAGCGGAGAAGGATTTGATGGAGTTTGATATTGAAGATCGAAGTCAAATCCGGGCACAAGATATGGTTGATTGTATGCCGCCACGATTGGAGATGATGTGAATCTTCTACGAAGATTCCCTGTTGATATTGCCGTTGTATCACTAACATTTGTCGGCAAGTAATTATATGAAAGCGGTGATATAGTACAAGGGAGATTGATGTCACCGTGAGAATCAATGATGCCGGTTTAAAATTTACTTTCGATTGGTTGATTTCAGTAGTTCGAGTAGTTCGAGTAGTTCGAGTATTTAGAGTAGTAACGAATTTGAAGAACTAAGTCCAATAAAAGTGTGTGTACGAGTACTTGTTCAAAGATGTACTAGATATGCTTTTTCGTAGTAGTAGCAGTAGTAGTAGTAGTAATAAGTAAATAAGTAAGTAAGTAGAGTACGATGTCTGGTAAACTGGTAGTTCTAGAGCGGGAAGTATAAATCCGATACTGGTAAAAGGTTTTTTGAAACTGTTCTTGTGTTGATTGTGGCCAAGAGTACCGCGGTACTATAATGGTACTGGTAAGAATGAGTAGTAGACTTCTAGAATTCCATAAAACTTATAAAAATCTTTATAATTATCATATAATTATATTATTTTAAAGAGGTATAGTATAAAAAGGGGAGTGAGTATGAGAAGTATAAGGGAGGATAGGTAAGAAGAAGCGGAAGATTTCAAATTGTAAATACAATATAACTAAAAATAAATATTTGAAGTAGAAACTGTAATGTTACATACATCAATAACAGTTACAGTTCTTGTCATTTGTAGAATATATCTTGAACACAAAGTTAAATAGTTTTATAAAGTCTTTTATTCAAAGGGGAAGAGCCACAGGAAGATGCAGTAGGAGGAGGAGGAGGAGGAG
>JWJB01000909.1:0-21445 GCA_000812895.1 Rutstroemia sydowiana | reverse complement strand
TTCATGTCTGTAAACCGGTTCTTCATGTCTGTAAACCGGTTCTTGGTGCGTATAAATCGGTTCTGGGGGATGGCTATGCATTGGTGAAGGATGCGTATGAACGGGTTCAATATGTGTGGATGAAGAATGCTGTTCGACGATGTGCGAAGATTTTGGGGGTACGTCAATGGTGGTTGTGGAGTGGGATGTGCGGTGAGAAGGTGCGTAGCTGTGGCGGTGTTGGGATATAACGGTTTCGGAAACGCGGGAGACGGGTCGAGCGGAGCGGCGACGGTGTTCTTGGGAGATGGAGACGCGGCGGGGGTGTCGGTGGTGAGAGGTTTGATGGTCGACGAAGACGATTGGTTCGGATTTGGGAACTGCGGGTGGGAGAGTAGTGGTTAGTGAGGGGGTCGAGGATGGGGTGTAGGTAGGTAGGTAGGCAAGTGGTGGGATTGGAATGGATGGATGAATGAATGGCTTGCCTCGGAGACACATCGTGTAGAATTGATTCTCTTTTTCCTTTTCAATGGTGTTGTTGATGCGTTTGTTTATTGAGGAACAATTCGATTGAAAAAAAACCCTTCCCTCACTCAATTGATATAGAATCCACGAATATCCCTTCAAGTATTATATGTTCGAGTAATATACCAGTATTCGAATATAGGATGATGCCAGTATATATGGCAGATGAGATTAGACGTGAAATATATTCACTTTTTCGCAATTAGCAATTAGTAATTAAAATCAACGGAAGAAATAAAGTGAGTATATCCCCTCGGTATATATATAGATATATATCCTCAGTAGTTATACATGACCTCGACCCCTGGAAGAAGTAAAAAGTCCAGCCAAGACAAAAAAGCCCTGCCCAACATGACGATATACATACCTACCCTACCTTCAAGTTTCTACCTATAACTGATCATTCCAATAATAATAAGAATTTAATTTTTCGGTATAAATGCGAGTACATCCTGCATCCAGCATCCATTCATATGCAAGGCGAGCTCTCCAACCCACTATCTGGTTTGCAAAGAAAGAGAAAAGAACAGGATCCCTGGTCTGTACATGAATAACCTACCTTACCCACTCTCGAACCATATACTCGAATTGGTAGCATGATACATTTGCATCGTGGGAGCGAGTAGGTACCTACTCGAATACCATTATCATTTTGCATTACCATCATTCAATACAAGTATAATCCCATACACAAAATAAGCCTACTCGTACGCCTTTCCATCTTACCTGAACTTACTTACAGCTGCCAACATTCAAGACAAGCCAAAAAAAGAAGAATTCTAAATAAGGTATTCGTACCATTAACTGGTATAACCTCGGAAGTCGCTGAATGGAGATAGAAGGGGGGAAAAAACAAGTTGGTGGCAGGAAAATACTCTAAAATCAGGAAATGCAGTAATAAAAAAAAAACTGGGAACTGAAGCTTGGATTTTTTGTCGCGATAGTGAAGGTTATCGCGCTCGCTTATCTTTGGGGTCCACTTTTATCCTTTTTGGGAAATAAAATTATTTTTGTTTGGTTTGGTTTTAGTTTGGGATGGGAATTGCTTGTTTTTGTTACATTTAATTGGAATTACCGTATATTTTATTTTGTTTTATATATTTTATATCATTTTATAAGGAAGATTTTATACCGTCTGAACAATCTAGACCTAAAAATCTGTTGATAATTGAATATGGTTTGTTTCAGCGGTTCCAGTTGCGGAATCATCCTAGAACCTTACACCAGTTATGGAAGAACTTTATTCAATATGGGCGGACTGGAAGTCTAGAACTTAATCGTGGGCTGTGGCGGTCAACGTTTAACCTTGGTACTGATACTCATGGCGACTCTTGTTTCTTTTCTTCCATTCCATCACAATGATCAAATACCTCCCGATGGGTAGGAGGGAGGGTAGGATGGCCGACGGCGACGAGAATGGAGTTGAATACTCACGCGATTCGATTCTCATATGCTTCTTTCTCACTGAAAGCCGAAAGATCAACTGATAATTGTATTTTTTGTGAAGAAAGGGTCAGGGTGTACTGGTACCTAGACTGGCTTGAACCAATGAGCGCCACCAAAATCTTGCTGGGGACGTACCGGTGTATGATGAGCACCGTTTTAGTGCTCACTCAGCGTAATTGGTTCTTTTAGAAAGCTGGCCGCTGGTGATATGTCCATTGCAATCATGATTCACTTCAAATTACGAAGCACAGCGTACCATATTTCAATACCCAAAATCAATTCGTGGTTACTTTTAAGGTTACGTTATGCCAAAGACACTTAGTAAGTCAAATATTCCTTATGTTCAACCCCGCACCCGGAGATACCCCTCTATCACCCGTACAAACCACCAACCCCACTTGATTGCCCAGTACGTCCCAGTCTCGACAACTCCCGTCAAGAAATCCGCCTCATTGAATTACAACCTGGAGGATCCAATGATGAAGTGATCTGCAAATTTTCAGTTGCATCACTGCAGGATGATTCAAATTACAAGCCAATCTACGAAGCTCTATCGTATGCATGGGGGGATGCGACAATCACAACGCCAATCTCTATTGAAGGATGCTCGTATCCAGTTACAACCAATCTTGCCTCGGCCTTGAATTCTATAAGAAAGAGAAATGAACCACGTCTATTATGGATCGATGCAATCTGTATCGATCAAACTGATAATGTTGAAAAATCACATCAGGTTGGTATGATGCGTGAGATATATTCTAAGGCGGAGCAATGCATGATATGGCTGGGTGATTTCCAATCTCTTCATTGCACAGACCTGGAAGTGCAATCCGCGTTTGACATCGTAAGAGTGCTAGCCGAAGGCATTCAAATCGCGCTTCCAATATCTATAGACAGAGGTATTAAAACGCTTCGATCTTTACTTGGCGCTGCATGGTGGAAGCGTATCTGGACAGTCCAAGAGATAGTATTGGCAAAATCTGCTAGTTTTTATTGTGGCACCCTATCAATAGAATGGTCGGCGTTTCAAAAAGCTGCGGAGCAGGTGTTGTTTCGTACGTCTAACCTCATTAATCCAGAAGCAATTTTGATGGGTGGATTATGGTTCGCGCAACCAATTATGGGGATTAGATTAATGAAGAGGGGCCCTGAAGATGAGGATACGAATCAATTTTTTAAGTTACCGTTAAATATTCTAAGGTTACCGCTGAATCTTTTATGCATATATCGATACCGCGAAGCTACGGATCCGCGGGATAAAGTTTATGCTATTATGGGACTACTTCCATTCTCACCAATCTCAACTACATATTCTATTTCTGTTCAGCAACTATATAAAGAGGTCACGATAAAGATTATCAAATCAAGTAACAATCTACGCATATTCATCGGTACTCGCGGCGAAAAGCCACAAGTCCCAGACTTGCCATCTTGGGCCAGAGACTGGACGCAACCTGTAGATCTCTCACAACGTTGGGAGCGTTACTGGGAGCATTATAATCGATATGATTTCTATAATGCGGACATGGGGAAACACGTATGTATGGAAGTGAATACTTCCGATTCAATCTTACTTCAAGGGTTGAAAATCGATACTGTTAGAATGGTGGGCGCTGCAGGTATGAAAGGTCAAGAGCAAGATGATTTGATGGTGTGGAATCTTGACATTGATCCCAATTTCTTGCAAGATACCATTCTTCGCTGGATAAAATTGGCCAAGTCTTGCTTCGGCGGCAGTGACCGCTATATCGGAGGAGGCACCTATCAGAACGCCTTCTACAGAACAATAGCAGGAAATATGATAACAGTTGAAGGAGATCCGAGACGAGAAGTTTCAGAGCAAGATGAGAGGGGTTTCGATAATTTCTGTAATTCGGATGATCCGGAGAGTATGGAAAATGCGTTCGAGATGTATGATTCGTTAAGCGGCAATGTTCCGAATCAGTGCTGGTTTGTTACGGAAATGGGTTATATGGGTATGGGACCATCGACGTTGGAGACAGGTGATGAGGTTTGGGTATTGGGCGGGGGGAATGTGCCATTTTTGTTGAGGAGAGTTGGTGATAATGGGGCTGGGGCTGGTGATAGAAGCGGGTTCACGTTGGTTGGTGATGGGTATTTACATGGGATTATGAAGGGTGAAGCTATGGATCAATGGGAAGAAAATAAGGAGACTGTCATCTTGTATTGAGGTCAAGAGAAGGTGGTTTGGGGGGGTGATTACGACGCGGAACCTACTGAATGTTGATATGATTGCGATAATCAGCAAGAGGTTCGTAACAACGATGGGGACACGTGAATCAATTATTCAAACACTACGAATGCCCGTAAGGAATCGAAGGAATATGATACATACACGATAAAACACCTATATGATCATTGTAATATCAACCAACATTCAAATTCCAAATTACCACTCCCCAACATGGAAATATTACCCCATTTAGCACAGTTTGGTTTATCTAATCATGACTAGTCTAGTCACAAGCACCTTTTCTTCCCAGGTACCCTCATTAAAGTTTCTACTCTTGGTCTACACCGACATCGACCTAATATCCCTATACCACGACCACAGTCATGTACCAAATACGAGTACAGTAGTATCTTCAAGACGCATCTACGCCACTCAGGCTCTCATGCGAGGCTGTATTAATGGATGGACTAGGGAACCTGGATCAATACTCCTCATGTGCGCATGTAACTTGGAGCCCAATCTAGTACTGCGCTGCACCTAACGGTACGCATGCGTACTGTAAGGCGGATAAGATGAATCGTTTGATAAATCCTGAGGCTAGGTAATGATTTGTTTACGTGCAATATATGCAATATATGTATGTATGTAGATCAGATAATTCCACCAGTACCTCTATCTCATTATACAGTATACAAAACAACACAATATAGTATCCAATGCAACATCCGATACGACTCTGCATGTGTAGCGTTGTTCAGGAACCAAACCAAGAAAAATCCCCGAACGATAAATTCGTCGAAAATCCCCTATGCAGATCAAATGCAGATCCGTAGATCATTTTCTATATCCGAGATCTGGGGCAGATGTGAGGCTGTGATGCATTTATACTATTTGTAATGAATGGTCGAGATTTTATCCAGGTTGGGGGGTTTGGTTCGGATGATCGTTTTGTTGTTTGTGGGATGACTGGGTTTTGGGAGGTGGTTTGTGGTGATTGAATTTTGTTGGGGTGAAGAGAAGTGCAATGTTAGGTGCAGACTCTGGGTTCGATTTCTACAGTACTTTTTGGTGATTATTTGTAGGAGTGGTAATTCGTGGCTGTTCTTTCCTTGCTTGTTAGTACATGCATAGAACTACCGATAATCGTACAATACGTGGGATTTACCCCACTACAGTGCTCTCAGGAATCACTGATACAGTACACCAGTCAACAGTCCGATTGGTAACAGCAATACTGCTGTTTATAGCTTGTTGTACTACAAATAGGTGATTGGATTACTTATATAAACATCGCCACTTTGTACCGGTAATACGAGAATGGAACCTATTAATCTCTGAGACTCCGAGTAGCAATCTTCCAATAACGTCTCAACTCTCGCCTGAACTTTCGCCTGTATTGTTTGTCTGATAGATATTTATTACAGATAGGTAATTGATATTACAATGCTCAGGTTATGTATCACCATTAGCCCAACACGACGGGTTCATATGCAATTCGCTTCATAAGCTATTGAGTTACCGTCAATCCTGCACTAATCACACGAAGTTTCTTGAAACCCAGAAATTTTACACGCCAGAACTGTAGGAAAACATCTGAAAGTTCGGTCAGAAATTGAATCATCGAGTCATGAAGGCGAGCTTCGTAGCGTGTGCTAGTATAGTAACCACACTGGACGGAGAGAATAGGGGTTCGTCGCTTGTAGTTTTTACATAGTAGAGTCCACATACCGGTAGAGATGGCATTAACCAAACCAGTCCACTAACCTAATATGTAACGAAGCTCTTTCGAATTTACTTCTCAAGTTCTAGCACCACGACAAGGTGTTCGTGGTTGCGAAATTTGAAACTATTGATGACTGTTATTCGAAGCTGTAGAGTTCCCGCATTCCAAGCCAGATCGGATCGTAAGACACAAGCCGGGGAAGAAGGAACTTTGATATTTACATTCATTCATAGTATACTGATATATATTCTTCTTCCACGCGCGCGATTTACCGGAACAGAGTAGGGAACTGAAATGGGTTATGGCTGTATTCGCATCTCGCCTGTAATTTACATGAGGTCTATATCAACGGACGGATTGTGGAGATCCTGATACCCAATCTAGATGAAGGGACCTGTACATATTTCAAAAAATTTCTCGGTTTGGGTCATTTTGGATGATGGGAGAATGGGAGAGCGTTGAATGCTTCCATAACAATTTTTTGGTATACCCAGGGATAGGTAGATGGATAATTTTCCCCATGGATTTGTGGATTATCCATGGATTTTTGAATATGTTTTGGAGATCTAATTCTCCGTAAAAACCATCAGTCGAGGCCTTGGTACTATAAATAATTTAAATAGAATATTCTGGATTATCGTGAACTTAGAAATCCCATGGATTCTCCATGGGAATCTATCAACCCATGGGTTTGATCTTCAGAACACTGAAAATCCGACCCATTTATTGAGTATCCACAGGTTGAGTATGAAATATATCGACCCAATCCATGGTTATTTATTACACAGACATTATCATTATTGGAGAGTTATACCAGTAGTTCATATCAAGGCACCGTTCGGAAAACGTGGCAGGGAACTTTTATCGACCCCGCCCGCCCCGCTCACATTTTAAAGTTTGATGGGCCATTACAAACAAAAGTACAAGTAGCTTTTTGAAATTGATTCGCATTGCAAATTTGGGATCATGATTTATGGCTGATGCTGAAAAAGGTCTCTTTTTCCAAAGAGGTGTCTAGATGTACTGTACGCTCCCCATTGAGCCTCTTCAACAACGGTTTATGTATATACTAACGTGCATATCTCTGGATCCCAGGCAATCTCTTACTTGGGGGACTTTGAGTACTTGTAAGATATTGGATCCGGATGGATGCAGGCAGATTGCGGGGTAACAAAATGATATCCTACCTCAGTGCGCAATGTAATCAGTAATGAACGTATAGTGATAGCACATAGTGATTTCATGCTTGATCCGGATGTGTTCCACTATCCAATTTTTTTTGCAGCTGTATTGTTTGGTTCAAGATATCGGAGAGATTGGAAATACATGGTTATCCGACGAATGAGACGATTATTTTCGTGTAAATCATGATAAGTGGAGTCTGGAATCCTTCACAAAATGTGGTGGATCGTAAACCGGGAATTTGATAGTCGGTATGTTAAATGTACCATGAGGTTGGGCGTCTATATGTTGATAAGTACTTCAATTCGCCATGTTCTACTTCCTGAACTTAAGATAATTCGGAGTTCTTGAACATCGCAATACAAGTTCGCCATTTTTACTACCTCATTATCATAGCCATCTTGGCAATTCTTTGCCATAGGGCTCCCGGAATGGATACAATTACTAGCCTATTCAGACGAAGCAGAAACGATGTCGCATCAACTATATTCGGAACCACAATGGAAAGAAGCACTTGGACTGGTTTAGTATTCTTAGGACTGTTTTTGGTCATCACCACGTCGGCAATGACTCGATCTCAATTGAAAGCGCCATACTTAGGGTACAGAACATGGTTCGAGCCAACTTGGCTGGTACAAATCCGTTTCCTCAAGCATGGACACCAAATGATATCCGAAGGGTATAAAAAGGTATTTATTATTGAGATATTAATGGGTATAATACAAGGCTAACAACTTTGGAAGTACGCCAAAGGGATGTTCATTGCCAGGCGGAACGACACTGATATTTTGGTCATGCCGAATACATACTTGGACGAATTGAGATTACTTTCGAATAAGAAATTCAGTAGTACTCAAGCTCACGTAAAGGCAAGTTTCCACCGGTAAGAATTTGTGACTAGAGGCTAATTGGTATACAGAATTTGATAGGAAAATATACGGGTGTTGACGTTCTATTACAAAGTGATATTCATATCAAAGTCATTCAAAATAAACTCACGCCAAATCTAAATCAATATATGGGCAACGCCAAGACGGAACTTGATTATGGGTGGAATAAGGACGTGCCTAGTGCAGAGGGTTTGTTTTCTATTCAATTTGACTGCAGTTTTACCATGACCTAACAGGATTCAGATTGGACGGAAGTCGATATTCAAGCCTCCATACGCGCTCTTATTTCGCGAATGTCTGCTGTCGTATTTTTGGGATACCCTGCTTGTCGAAATGATGAATGGCTCAAGACGAGCATCGATTATACAATGAACGTCTTTCTTACCGCATCCATGTTGCGTTTTTTTCCTCCGTTCCTTCATTCACTAGTATACCGATTCCTGCCGACTCACCGTCGCACAATCCAAAATTTTGCGCTAGCGAAGGAGATCATCGAACCTATCATCGAGAAACATAAGCAGAACTCGGAAGATACAAACATAGAAGAAGCACATCCACTTATAGCTTGGATGTGGGATAATGCTGGCGATGCAGAAAAAACCGTGGAGAAAATGGCAGGCCGTCAATTAACTTTAACTCTAGCATCGATCCACACAACAGCCAAGTTTATGTCTGAGACAATGTTCAATATCGTCGCTCATCCTGAATATATCGAACCGCTACGACAAGAAATTGAACAAGTTCTTGCAGGAGAACAAACATTGGAGCTGAAACACTTAGCCGATCTTCAAATGTTGGATTCATTCTTCGTTGAATCTCAAAGATTCAATCCACCAGTTCTTCGTAAATGCCTCTTTTTATCTACTTCATTTGACTTTTGCTAATTATTGATTCAAGTATCCCCATCTCGTATTGTTATGGAGCCTATCACACTACGTGATGGAACTCATCTACCCAAAGGCACACACGTCGCATTTCCATCAGCAGATATCTATAAGGATGAATCAATATACCCAAATGCAGGCGTATTCGATCCACTTCGTTCTTACAGACTTCGACAACAACCTGGCGAATCTAATCGCCATATGTTAGGACAAACTAACAAGGATAATTTGGCATTCGGTCATGGAAAACCGGCGTGTCCAGGTAGAATGTTCGCCGTTGCAGAAATGAAATTGATGATGGCGAGATTCTTGTTGGAGTATGATTTTAAATACCCAGAGGGACGCTCAAGGCCACAGTCGGGATTCATGAATGAAAATACTTACATCGATCCTTCGGCTAAGTTGATGATGCGGAAACGTGTTCCGTCTAGATCCTAGGATGTTTTTAGTATATTTCTTCGTTATCAATGTGATGAGCTTAGAGAAGTTGTGTTTTGTTTATATAGTTTCAATATGAATGATCAACCGAAATATATTTCATTCACGTTCACGGCGCAACGGTGTTCTCCCGGGCAAGAGCTTCGGTCTATGTCAAAATGCTGTATTGGTTTTATTGTAGTGCGGTGATTGTTGTAGAAGGGTGAAGACATCTTGGTAGTAGATGAGCTATCGATATGAATGGAAGTCGAGTGTATTTGCTTATAGTATAGTGCGATTTGGGGTGGTTAATCAGTGTATGTTGACGGTAGTATCTATTGGGGGTTAGTATATACATAGCCGGCTCAGCGTTTTGGTCGATACGGAGTAAATCTACGGGATTTTATATTGTATGGTTGGTTTGAGGTGTTTATGATTTTACTAATCATTCGCTATATATAATTGCATGACCTCAAATACCTCTTGAATAATAAGGTCGACACACGGCTCATCTTTTCACGCACAGGTACTTATGCACGTCTTTAGTTAGATTCCAAATCTAGGGTGAAAGACTGTATGTGAGACGTGTGAAGGTCCACAGTTTAGCCTAGGAACATGGGATAGTGATTGAAAGTATATTCCGAAGATGCCGAGTAGGAATTGTGAGCAGGAATTTTGGGGACTTGGATCGCAGGGGAGTATTCGTACACGCACGAGAAGTACTACCACTACGAATCTCCACCTCGATGGTGCTAGGTCGGGGGGCGTAAGATTAATGAAGAAGGCTTCAATATGGGCCTTGTAGATCTGAACCTATTGCACGGCTTGTAAATGTTCTAATGGCATGTAATTAATTAGAAATGTGGGGGTTTCCTTTCTCGAAGTCTGCCATCTCCCTAACTAATCTGCGAAACGAACTTTCAATGGAAATGGCAAATTGATGCAACAGAGATGAGTCAGATGACATATACAAGCAGTAGAATGTTTCTGAACTGACAAATGATACACCATGTATATACCATTACCTCATTGTACATCACAACCTACAATCATACCATACAAACTGTTGGTCCGTCAGCAATCTTGCATATTGCATATTTCATACCTTCTACCATTTGCTAGCCTAATCTCCCCCGGTTTAAACTCTCGCCATCACGATATAATTCGATGTTTGGTGAAGGAGGCACAGGAATGACATGTATACGTGGAGAAAATCGAGAGAGTATTGGCACTTATCGTCCCCCAAGAATTTAGAGCACCCGCTTGAAGTTAGCTGCACAATCCACTTCCAACAACACTGAAATATATCCATCATTTACCCTCTTAGTAGTTCCGATAAAACGGCCATGTCTCAAATAATTCTCGGGACAGGCGTTGAAAGCAGCACTTGGTCAAAAGCAAATATCGAGAAACTTGCACACGAACTGAAATCGATGAATATAAATGAAATAGATACTGCACCCATCTATCCTGCTACCTCTCCAGGACTTGCCGAAGAGGCTTTTGGAGACGCCGAATATGGAAAGAGGGGTTTCAAGATTAGTTCCAAGATATTCACTGGATTGGAAAATCGAGATGGTTCGATGACCACCGAGGCAGTTGAGAGGTCCATTGCACATAGTTTGAAAGTGTTGGAAGTTGATCGAGTGAGTTATTGCTTG
Organism: Rutstroemia sydowiana; assembly: GCA_000812895.1. NCBI lineage: Eukaryota > Fungi > Ascomycota > Leotiomycetes > Helotiales > Rutstroemiaceae > Rutstroemia > Rutstroemia sydowiana. The sequence goes on along the minus strand of JWJB01000909.1, from coordinate 10,544 downwards.
TTGCGCATCTTTTACAAAATGAATACATGATTGATAGATGCGTAGCTAAGTACCCTCTATTGTCATGGTCCCGATAGAACCACACCGATTTACGAACAAGCCGCGGCGATGGATATCCACTATCGAGCCGGCAAATTTCAGCATCTTGGACTAGCGAATTTCCCACCGGAGATGTTGAAAGAATGGTTAGCCGTTGCCGAAGAGAATAATTTCATCAAACCCAGTATCTTTCAAGGACAATACAATCTTTTCTGCCGCTCATACGACAGATCTATTTTTCCAATTCTCCGCAAACACAACATGAAATTTGTGGGATTGGGCCCCTTGGCAGGTGGATTCTTGACTGGGAAACTCACGCGATCGAATGGAGATGGGGATTTGGTAGGGACGAGGTTTGAGGTTAAAGAAGGGAACTATACGGGGATGGCATTTCGTTCTTGGTATGATAAAGAGGTTATGCATGATGCGATGAGGGAGATGTTTGTATTATGCGAGAGGTTTGAGGTTGAGGTGGGGGAGGCCGCTTGGAGGTGGGTTTTGTTTCATTCGTTGGTTGAGGGGGACAATGGGGATGCGGTTGTTATTGGGCCAAGTAGTTTTGAACAATTGAAGATGTATGGGGAGTGGGAGAAAAAGGGACGTTTACCGGATGATTTGGTGAAGGGATTGAATGGCTTGTGGGATTTGGTGAAGTATGCTGCGAGTACAATCAACGATTTCTAGTTTGGTTGTTGTGGTTTGTATACGTATAGTACAATTAGTGCTGCCGAAAACAGTTCATATGAGGACTGAAAAAGTGCTGTTGTTGAAAGTTTTGCAAATGCGCCCGAGTGAATCTATGTTGTTGTCAAAAAATCCGCTGCCAAGTGAGGCATTGTAATAATTGCAATCCGCAGTAATCAATTTTACGTAGACGATGTATTTCCAATCGAGCGCAGCCCCATCCATAAAAGTAAGCAGGGCTGAAGAATGAATTACATAAACGTCAGATTCATAAATGATTGGTTCCTTCGCACAAAAATCGCAATGTTATTTTAACTGATTATACCAAGGATGACGGTTATTCTCGGCAGCTTATGGCTGAAGTCTTGGAAGTCTTGGTAGGCTTCGCGATACAGCAACATGAAGACAGAATGGAAATCGTAATTTTCAAAATTCAGATCCTAATGAGATACACGTGAGAGTATGAAGTTATTTCGAGATCTTTACGGAATGGTGCACTACGAAGATATGGATAATATCGTCGTAGGGGATGTGGTCTTGCTTAAGCGAGAAAAGGAGAAAACTCATAAAGGGACGGGGTCGTCGTGTGTTTGGTTTTATTAATCTGCAGCTCAAATTCAAACTTCATACTTTCTTATATCATTCATTTCGAATTACAACCAACTAGAGATATTCGTTCCTTTACAATTCAAAGCCTTCGTTCTCTTCTTCTTCTCCATCGCAAATTTCAGTACAGTCATAACCCACCACATTCATTCTCGATACAAGATGCATTCTCTCCTCAAACTTTCTATACTCACCTCCCTTTTCACCGGTATCATCGCCGACATCCCCAGCAAATCCGGCTACAAAGTAATCTGGTCCGACGACTTCAACGGAGGCGATGGCTTAGAAGCCGACCGCAGTCAATGGAACTATGAATCTAATTTCGGCGGCAAAACCAACAACGAGATACAATTGTACCAAGAATCAGCTCAATATGCCGGTCTCACTGGAAAAGGCAGTCTCTATATCTCTACTAGAAAATCTACTGCCGGAGATTGGTATTCCGCACGTCTTGCAACCTGGCCAACGTTTACCTGTGAGAAGGATCACAAGATGGTGATTGAGGCTGAGATCAAGCTGGGTGATGCTAGTAAAGATAAACAGCAAGGGATATGGCCGGCTTTTTGGGCGCTGGGTAGCGCGATATATAAGGATAAGGCAGATGGGGGGAAGCCTTGGCCTGGGTGTGGCGAGTGGGATATCATGGAGGTGATTAATGGGGATGATCATAATGTTGGAACGATACATTATGGAGTTGATAAACCACATATGTCCAAGCCCGACGGCGATCACAGTGTTGAGTTTGATCGCGGACAGTTCCACAAATGGGCGATAGAAATCAACCGTCAGCCAGATAACTGGGCTGATCAGACTATCAAGTGGTTTCTTGATGGCAATCTCTATCAGACTGTCAAGGGGGTGGATGTTGGCTACTTTGAAGACTGGACCGCTCTGGCGCATTCGCCATTCTACCTTGTCTTGAATATTGCTGTTGGGGGTGACTATCCTGGAAAGCCGAATGATAAGACGTTGTCGGGAGAGTCTACTGGAATGGAGGTTAATTATGTTGCTGTTTATGCGGGGACTGAGTCTGGTTAGATTGGCGGAATGAGGAGTGGGTATGATGTTAGGAGACATCGCGATATTGTATACTATTTCTTTCTTCTTCCAAATTTTCTTTCATTAGATTTTCTCATTGCTGGAGTTTGTTTAGTAGTTTGGCTTATTGAATAGAAGGTCTTCTGTAAATTTTACATTGCCCTGTTTATACAATACATAATTTTGCTGCGACCGATGAAAATAATGCGTATAATCCGGACAATCCGAGCCGGTAACAAGATCATGTGGATACAATCTACACAAGAAGGTTCAAAGCTGCTTTTTCTTGTACAATTGGCAATTCATGCCTGCATGAAAGGAGCCCGGCGACGGCAGCTGGTAGACTTGGCAGACAGAAGCACTCATCAACACCGAAGAATAATACGGGTAATTGTGGCAAAGAAACCTATCACTATGAGACAGCATTGGAGCTACTATATCAAGTGAAACACTCTAATCTCGAGAGACCAAACACCCGTACCGATGTTGGCCGTTGAGAAACTATCAGGAGTGCGACCGCATGGGATTTGAGGATTTGAGATACCCCGCTCCAAGAACACATTACCAAACAACACACAGCAAGTGCCAGGCAAGCATTTTGGTATAACAGAGCCAATAAAAATCAAACAATCTGAGCGGGTAATGTTGAAAGAAGCCTTCAATACCGCGAAAATGACAAGATGCATGTGGGGAGAGTTTCCGGCGCGCTGTGGTCATCATCTGGACTGGGGTGTGCGGAGTGGGCAATTGAATACAAACTTTGGTAGGCTTTTCCATACATCTTTGATGGATTATCGATTACATCATTCGCACCGAGGGGGTGGCTCACCCAACACAATGGGTAATGTACGAGTAGAAGCTCACCAGTGAGTTTAAACATACCTCGCTTCTTGTGGTCTCATCCCAGAATTCTGAACCTACTCCTCCGAACAACAAAATAACAGGTCGTTAGTAGGTTCTCAACATTAATAATCATAATAAATAGCCATAGTCATGGTTGAGACATTCAATTACTTACCAAGATCTGCGTAGAGGGGCCAGAAGTTGAGTTTCCATAGCACAATCCAGAAGTAGCCAAAGTCATGAAGCGGCAGCAAGTCCACGAATCTATTGGGATGATAACAGTTCCATTGACAAAAGACTAGACCGTCCGAGATCCGCATGCTGTACCAACCCAATAATACAGTAGTGGTGCCGTGGTACATACAGGCGCGGTAGCTGATATCAGACCCTGTGCCCCCTCACCCCCATCTTCCTCATCTGCCCTTTCACGAACTCCAGCTGGGCAAATGACAAAACTTAAGACACCAAATTTACATCCCAATTTTGACAGACTTATAGGTTTAAACCAAATAAGCCACAAACGACAAAGTGAATTGAACAATAAATCAGGTACACAATGCGGGAGATACTCCGTTGTAATTGGCATCCGCTGTCAACACTGACCAGATCCTAACCAAATTCCAAAACAAATCACAGCCAAACACCAAACGCCGAATATTTTACAAATTTCACGTCGCTATTATTTGCTACTTCAAGCAATTCATAATGACTACAATTCTTAACTTGGCTCGATGTGTAGTATGTCGCTCCATGTACTCTCAGCTATATCTCTAAATCACTTAGGTTACAGTCGGGAATGATGAGTACAGTATACAGTAATGTAATATAAATGTAAAAACAATTCCAAAAGCAATGCAATCTAAAGCAATTCTAAAAGCAACGCAATCTAAAACAATTCCAAAAGCAACGCAATCTAAACAATTCCAAAAGCAATGCAAACCCAAAACAAAACCCATCCATATAAATCGCGAATCGCGAATCGCACCGCGCTACAACCTGTGTAGCTTCCCCCACCAGATATCCCGTCAACCCAAAAACGAACCCAGAAAAATCCCAATCCAAGCCCAGCCTGATGTGCGAAGATGTTTCTTCAAGGTATGATTTCACGAACTAGTGGCCACCAAACAAAGCACCCAACAGACCTGTTGCAAGCGCAGTCCCTGCCGACTGTCTCATTTGACCGCCTTGTGTTGCCGTTCTCCTTGATGAAGATCCCTGAGGTGCTGCATTTCCCTGCGCCAGCGCATTCGCTGCTTTCTTCCTTTTGTCTTCTTCGTCTTCTTTTTCTTGTTCTTTGGTGAGGTAATAATGGCCATTGAGGAACGTCCTAGCATCGATAGTTTCAATGTGACGACACAGACGCTGAACATTCACCAAATCCCGTTCGTCAATATTTTTATCGGGCTCCTCTTCAAAAGATATTTCGGCGTCTAGGATGTTGGGATTTCTTTTGTTGTGCGGTTGTCCTGGTCCCTGCTTTTTATATTTGCTCGCAATAATAGTGGTATTCAGTGTTCCCATCTTTTTTAAACTTGGAGAACCCTTCATTCCTATCCATGGTGATTGATTATTTTCTGTTGCTTCCTTTTCCCAAGAATATACAACAGGCTTATCATTACTACCACAACCGTCACTCACTGCGAAGAGAGTCATTCCAGAGATATTCAAACGATACTTCGAGCTTCCACAGACATACCATCCGTCCTTCCGTCCGTCCTTCCACCAAAATTGAAAAACATCATATATACGCCCCTCTGGTGAATCCTGGTACAATTTCGGCGAAACGACCCTTCGTTGGAGTATGCAAGTCAATCTGCATTTTTTATCGAACGTGTTCTTTTCATAAGCCCATCGTCCAGATCGGCTGTCAATCCAAGTCTTATCCCGAAATTCTTCTGAGGTTTCACCTTTAGGAGTCTTTACGTTCCAATACCAATCTTCTGATTGTTGTACAATGCCAAAGTTCTCCAGGGCGGGAAAGTTTGAGGGGTAGGAGGGGTACGATGGAGTGGGAGGTCTGGAAATCGATACGCGTGGAGGAGTTGGAGCGCGTTGACTGGAACTCGATACGCGTGGTTGAGCAGGCTGAGCAGCTTGATTGGAACCCGATGACTGAGCTGGAGGGCCTCGGGGGGGTTGACTGGAAATTGGCGGGCGAGGTTGATGATTTGGCCTGGGCTTACTGGAACTTGGTACTTCAGCTTGAGAAGATTGGCTGCGTTGACTGGATATTGACCTCCTGCGATCTTCAGGATGTTTCTTGTATCCACTGGAAGCTGATCTGCCTCTGCGGGCGGACGGTGATGGACTGGGCTTTCTAGTTTTGAAATCTGTGTCTCCCATACCCGTATCATATGAACGACGTCCCGAAGTGTGATGGGTACGATTGCTGCTGGCGGAGTTTGGAGTTCCCGGTCGAAATGCATTGGATGTTGCAGCTACCAGTTGACTTATACTGGATGGATCGGTTCCTGACCGAGGTGTAATTGGCTGTGCAGTTAATACTGGCAGTTGACTTGCACTGGGCGATGGAGTTCGTGCTCGGTCTCCAGGGGGCGGGAAGAGTCCCGAACGCTGATTAGGATTATCCCCCCTTGTACCCCGGCCGTTCTTGTCATGTCCACTTCCGCGTACATATCGTCGCATGCCTGCTGCAACAAATGTAAGTAAAATAATAACACAATATGAAAAGGCAAGATAAATACCTTTATCACACAACCAATAAATAACAATGAAGTGTAATGATTTGAAAATTAAAAGCTGATCATACATACGAAAAAGAAAACGTCTGTTGGTAGCATTGATATTACAACATCTTCCCAGTTAAAAATGAGATAATTCCAATCATATCCCATTATATGATAAGCTCAAGTACCTTTGTACCTAAAATACCCATCCTACCTCAACAATCAAAAACGTCAGGCTTTCTAACCTTTAATGATCCTACCCCTCATTCCACCTCGACAATGCACAAATTAACCGCCGTGGAGTTTGTGCTTTCCCAGTAATTATAGGTAAGGTGGGGTGGGCGCATGCCTAGGTACAGTAAAACACTGCAGAACTATACGAGAGCAACCTTAATCGGTAACCAGTATCGCTCCTTGGATTTTGTGCTTCATCAGTAAACACAAGGTGGGATGGGCAAGTACCTAGTTAGACAGAGTAATGCAGAACCACAGCGACAAGATGGGCACCGGTAACAAGAGGATCTCGCAGTACATATGAACACACAATTACTTTGGAGAGTAGGATACTCGAGTAGGATAGTATATCAAATACACCCCGCTATCATGATTTTACAGACATTCCGACGCAAAATCCAAAAGCAAACCCAAGTCTAAATGCAAATCCAAACTCCAAAAGCAAACCCAAAAACAAATGCAAATCCAGATCCAAAAGCAAGCAAGTCCCACAACAATCCCCATGCAAGATGCGAAACACAAATATCATCTCGACCGACGAACTTCCTCATAGAATCTCCCTAAATCCCAACTCATCGTCGTCCATAAACTGCCGCCGAAATAGCCTCAGGATTACGTGAGCTCCCATCTGGCCTAGGGGGTTGTTGTTGTAGTTTTCGTCGTTCTAGTTCAAGTGTTTGGTGGTACTTCAGTTGTTGAAGCCGCTCCTCTTTTGTGAGTGGTGGCGGTGGTGGTGGTAGCGGTCTGCCTGACGCTGTCCCGTGTGTCTTGGGAATTGGTACTGGATCGAACTGCCTTTCTGAAGGTGTTGGATTCTTCCCTTTGTTCTTTTTCGAAAACAGCTTCTTCCAACCTACAAAAACGTTAGTATACCGAAATAGAAATATGATATGACAAAATACATACCTGCCATAATGATAATATAGATAAGTGTGATGATTCTGCGACTAAAACTATCATTCATGCAAGATTGTCTACATCTTATAGCAAAACTTCTCCAACCAACAACCCACAAGCGATCAATCCAAGCTGTGCAATCCTACTATCATCATTCTACTGACCCAAGCTCTATTGCATGTTTCGAGAATGTTCCTTCAATCCTTCTAGAAGTGGAACAATTGCCATTATTCCAATCCCATGCGAGAGATTCAATTGCAAACCAAGCTTCGTCATCATGTTGGGTATTTTCGTGGCGGGGTAATCGAGAGAGCAATCCTAAATTGCATGAGTCTTACCTCAGAGTTTAGTTCCCAATCAATCAACCCAGTAGCACCTCACAAACCTATCGTGAAGGATTCACACATGATCGAATGATGCTAAAGATATCTGAACTGCGGTAAATGACAGTGCGCGTAATCGAGGCTCATAGCTCCTGCCAGCCATACCAAAGACCGATATATAGCTGCGGTAAAATTCAGGATCGTGAACTGAGCATCTGTCTATCTCAATAGGCAAATTCAAGGACATCGCCGATGTTCCCAAGGCATATTCGACATTATCCAGCGTTAATTATAGAATGGGCGGGTAGAACAGGGCGTATACCAAATCCCTCAATATTTTGCATGGCTTAGGAGTTGATTTCGATCCTATATTCCTGCGACATGTTTAGAAATCAAAATGTAAAGGGTTTGTAGTCTTGGTTCAATAACCGCCCGCCCATTCATTGAGGCTCAGATAATTTTCACCGCGGACCTGGCGCAAAAGATGTTGGAAAATGGTAGAAAGGAAAACACGAAGCGGGTGATCGAGAAAGCGGATGGAAGATTTATTGTAATGGTAATTATCAGGTATATCAAATCTAATAGCAGTTGTCCTAACGAATGACTACACTTGCAGTGTCACTGTGTAGGTGATTCTTCGAACCTTTGTTTTCCCCAATTGGACCACCAGCTCGCGACTTTATGTATCTCCTCCAACACTGACTCTAATTTCCATGAGCAATATTGTGCTTGTATGCTGCGATCTGTACTGTGCAATCCAAGTATCCAACCCATGAATTGTTCCTCCTGGTTCCACGGCAGACATCCTCCCTTTCATGTTCCCGTATACAACATTCTGCCGTCTTGGTTGTACATAAAGTCGTGTCGCATATCGTATTGTACGAGATGTCCCCTACCAATCTTCCAACAATTCGATGATAGCAAAGATTCGTGATTCGTATATGTAGTTTGGCATGTTATAGCTCGAGTTCGATGTCCTCTTTGCCTAGATTGTATATCTCGCACGAATATGTAGTTCAAGTCGTCCATTTCCTCCCAACATGTTCACCGTGAATTTTAGCACCTGCAAGGACAACTGTGTTCCCTCTACAACTCCAATCCCTTAATTCATACTTCGTCGTCGCGTCGCGAGGTTCAAAACCAGTGTATACCATATACAGTTCGTGAATATTCGTGTCGTTGTAGTTGAAAAAAATCCCGAAGTTTCGGCGGTACATACAGTACGGTAAGCTTACATCGCGGATGCTACACTAAACTTTAGGGCTGCACAGGGTACCCTGGCCTAGGAAGCTAATTTTACGTAAACGCGAATTCCAGATTTGCTTTCTAGACCCTGCATAATCATTCAATATCCTCACACAACACGTTCTTCACGATACACGAAAATGGTCGCAGGCCTGTAAAGCATCATCGATCCAAGCCGCAACTCGACAATGGATATCGCATTGTCGACTACTTGTTTGTACCTACCCGTAGATACTGGTTGCGATTGCACTACCATAACTCGCAACAAACAGATGGACGGCAGGATTTCTACGCTTCTGCGGCCTGCATGACTTGCTTCCACGTAGAAGCAAAACGAATGAGAGCGAATGAGCTCGAACTCCCAGGCTGGAACTCAGGAACGAACCCCGCACAAAGAATAGAAGCACGGCACAATTTCAATTGCCATGAAGTAGAGAAAGGAACCCACGATCCAACAATCAAGAACATATCCAATCCCTTTCTTTGTTTTATCGCATAAAGATCCGGCCAATTGGGAAAATCTGATGATGGAACTTCGACTCGGTGAGCCTGGATGACTTTCTACGAGAACAGTTGAGATGCTGCACGACTGAGATAGCTTGACTCCAGTGGACACCCGATTTCGAGAATGAAGAGAGTATCCAAACTGGTTATATATATCCTTCGTTTGCGCATGTGGCTCGGCATGCATCTCTTGTACCCTCAAGTCATCTGACCTATTGATAATTGGCATTCGTGTGCTACAGTACAGTATAGCACTGCCCGGATACCCCTCATCTGCGTGCCGAACCGGAGAAGTCGAGCAACTCAACCGACAATCTGACTGGGCGCTGAGTACATATTTCTTGTTTTATTTCCTCTTCGTGTATTGATTATTGCGAAATAATATCATCGCAAATTGTGGTTCTTTCAGTCCAGTGGGCATGGAACTTGCCTCTGGTTTCAAACAGCAACGCCTTGCCAACATTTGGAAGTTGGCCCCTGATAAGTTTATGTCCGGACAAAAAGTATCCACGGGCGTAGTCATGCCCGAAGATATGGGGATAGCTGATGATGTTTTAATATTCTGTTTCCACAATTCTTCATACGTCGAATTGCTTTCATGTATTTCTTTTGTGTTTAGATCAACCGTCTCCGGTTTCACAAAATGCGCATTTGCCATGTCCTTCGAAATTGGATGTATTGACGTTACGTCAGAGAACGGGCAGGTATCTGCTTCTCAATGCGCCAAATACAGTGTCGACAAGTTGTATACAGTTCGAGATATGGGCAGTGAGGGGCTTCAAGCATTGGTGATGTTTCTCTGCCACGGCCGAGAGGGTTGACGAAATATCGGCAGTGATATCTGGTAATAAATATACCGGCAGACACCCCACAAAGTATTTCATTTGATTTGGTAGCAAGTTGGATATCTAATATCGCATTGCCTGGTTCACTACCCCTCGATTGCGTCTGGAATGGGCTTGGTAAAGGTGCGCGCAAATATCCCTCGCTCGTGAGTACTAGATTATTGAGAGAAAATCAAAACATTTACCATCACCTGCTTCATATCATTGAAGAAACCATCAAAGCTTGAATAATATCTCTTTGATCGAGTGACATCCAACATGTAAGACTGTGAGATGAGATGAGCTGATCAAATGGTCAAGGAAGACCAAGAAGTAAAGAATGAAAAACATGAAGAATGTTCGCTTATCATCTCATGTCTCTATTTCACCTCTTCGTCGCTCGGTATTTCGCAAAATTCGGTATGTCCATGAAAACACCGATATGAACCAATTTCGCAATACTGGTTGATTGTTCTCTGACCAAAATATACCTCTCTCTCACGCTTCAATCGCATATTCTAGCTTTTCAACGCCATGAAAATATTTTTCCATGAACCAATGACATAATGCTGACCCCTTACATCTTGGCACGCGCGAATGATTCAAGCTAAGCATACAGT